>JAANYP010007690.1:0-67990 GCA_020465985.1 Centrapalus pauciflorus | reverse complement strand
TAAGACATATAACAGGCCTTAAATTCAACCTTCAAATGCATCAACAGGTTTGATTATAAATCTCCCCCTCAGATGTAGAACAGGTTGGACTGAGGCCTTTTTGTGCCTAACAATAACTTCTATTAAACCGCATGGACAAAAATTGTAATTTACTCAACATATTTATTATAACCCTTAGATTGCGTTTGGTACGAAGAAATGAAGAGAATGAAATTTCTTTAGTTTTAAACTTTGTTGACAAATGATTATAACATATCAATAAAGACTTAGGTGCTGTTTGATTGCATAAGAGGTTAATTGTCTGATGTCTGATTCCAATTCTGATTGATAAGAGTGGTCCTGATAAGATACTAAGATCTGATAAGAGAATTCAATAAGTCTGTTTGTTTTATAAATTATCTGATTCTGTTATTTTTATTAATTTTACATATTAATTTCCAAAACCAAACAGATATCATTGATTAAAGTCAAATATCAAGTAAGAATAATATCATTGAATCAAAGTGATCTATGTAAACATTTAATATCATTCAAATAACATTAACAAGATTTAAGTAAGAAACCAATTCAAGTTTATAAGTTATAATCAAGTAACATAAATGCATTCAATAAACATATAACCAACATGCTTTCAAGAATCAAATAACAATTAAAGTTTATAAGTTATAATCAAGTTTATAAGGTTACGTTTATTAACTTCCAAATAACTTAAGTTTATAAGTTATATAGATATGTTATTGAAAAATAATAAATTTTATCAAAAAGTGTTGAATATTTCTCGTTATGGTAGGGTGGGTAGGTTGAGGGGTAAGGTGGGTGGGGATGGGTAGATTTGAGGGGTAGGGTAGGGGTGAGGTGGGTAGGTTTGAGGGGTATGGGTGGGGTGGGATAAGGAGGGGTTAGGTGGGGTGGGTAGGTTTGATGGGTTAGTGTAGGGGTGAGGTAGAGTAGGATAGGATAAGTATGGGAGTGAGGTGGGTAGAGTTAAGGATGGGGATAGGGATGGTGTGGTATAAGTAAGTTAAGGGTAGTTAGGGTAGGGTGAGATTAGGTGGTTAAGGGTAGGGTATGTTGTGGGGTGGGGTGGGGTGGGGTGGGGTGGGGTGGGGTGGGGTGGGAGAGACGTGTATTTTTTTTTGGTGTGATAAGTGGTGATAAGTAGCATATCAAAGTCTTATCCTGATAAGACATGATAAGAGAATTTTGACTATTATGTCTTCTGCATATCAAACGCACTTATCAGTATTTTCTCTTACCGAATAAGAGGAAACCTCTGATAAGAGTCTGATAAGTGGCTATCAAACACCCCCTTAGAGTACTTGACACATAAAATGAAGAAAATCCAATACAGTCTTAATTCTCTTTCTCTTGTTTTGATTGTCTTCATATTGTGGAGAAAACTAAAGAAATGATATATACACTGAATCTCAATTCTGTATCATTCACTGGAGAATTGATGGTGACATATTATGAAAGAATAAACTTAAAATTCAATTAAATTCCATTTCCTTTATTTTCCGTACCAAACGCACCCTTAAGGTGTCGTTTGGTTTGGAGGATTTCAACAAACACATTTAGGATTTGGATTTAAAAATCCTTCTATGTCATATTTGGATAAAAACTAAAAAGAATTAATTTAGTTTCATTTAGTATTTTCATATTTCCGACTTCTTCTTTCACAATCCACCCATTCCTTAATTTTTAAAATCCTATCATTTTAGAATCCATCATTTAAATTTATGCAATCCAAACGATACTTAAGATTTAAAATAAGTAGTCCAGAGGACAAAGAGGAAGGGGATTAGCAGAATGTATGTATGCTGGTGGTTCAAGGCTATACTAAAAATTGACAAGGCAGACGACAAGAGGCAACATCACAACAATTGGAAAAGTTGCAATTTTCAGCAATCTTGACCGGCGATTTTAAACATCATGATGTCGTAGTTATTTTCAAATTATGATGAATAGATTTAACATCAATCAATCCAACTAGGGTTCGATATTACACAACATTGTAGTCATTTTCAATTAAAATTCATCATATAGTGTGAATCCAGGGACGGCCCTGAGGGCGTGCGCGACCGCTCAGGGCCCCAAATTTGATAGGGCATCATCATTGACCGATTATCAAAAATATTGGTAAAAAGTTAAAGTCTGTTTAAGTTTAATTACTGTGTCTCAAGACATTAACAAAAAAATATGTGAGGGTGTGGATGTATGATTAGTAAAAATAAGTGTATAACAATTTTAGATAAATATAGTTTAAAATTAATTATTTTGTTCAAGTTATATGAACATGTCTTAATGTCATTGTTTTAAATGTTTTTTTATGTATATAGCAATTGCTAAATTAATAACTAATAATTTTTATATAAATTTAAAATTTTCATATTTTAAGACACTACTATGTAATTATCGTTCAGGGCATCAAAATTCACGGGACGGCCCTGTGTGAATCGATGTTTTGTTCTTTGTTCTACAGTTCAGAAAGTTACAGGTCACTGCATTTGTCCTCTATGTATGATGTAATCGTAGTTGACTACACTTGGGATATTCAATAATAATCACAAGGAACAATAAAATTAACCGAATGATTTCTTGATTAATAAAATTGTGTGGAGAGAATACCAAGAACACATACTCAACCTCAAACACAATAATGATGCGTACATATGAAAACCCTGAAGAGATAAAAACACATTTTTTCTATCTTTAGGGTATTGACACTTTTAGCCTTTTACATTAGAAATAATAAATACAAAGAAATAAACTAACTTTCAAAGGGTCTTTGGCCTGGCGATAAGAGGGTGGAATTGTAAGCGAGAGGTCACGGGTTCGATCCCCGTCGGTGGCAAGTTGAAATTTAGGTGGAGTAAGTAATTCTGGTGGTAAAAGGAGTAGTTTAGGACTAGGATTAGGATAGTTTGCCGTTCAAAAAAAACTATTACAAAATAAACCTTAAATCTCAATCACAATAATAAATCTAACAAAGTTACAATCAGTCCCTTTGTCACTTCAAGATTCAGCAGGTGCAGGCTTCAGATTCATGAGTTTTCTTTTGTCAAAGTGATCATCAAACCTTCACACGCAACCTGTCTTCAACTGCCAGTTTCACTTTCCTAATAAGCTCTCACGAACAGTCAGCAATCCCCATTGACCCCCTTCTAGAACCATAGCAGTGTTGATATTCTTTATTCTCGTTATCAGATTAAGTAAAAGGTTTCATCAGAATATTTCTCCAGCTCATCTGGTCTTAAGAAAATTTTTTCTCTTTGTGTGTATCCTCATAAACAACTCCGACCGTCGGCATCTGAATGACTTTTGAAACCGGTAGACGTTCAATGTTGGGACAAGTTTGACAAGGTTCTTGCAGATTAACTTTTCGTTGTCGAGCTTCTAATTAGATTTGATAATCAAACATCCGGATAGGGTCAAACATCCTCTCAAAAACTTTATACACGGTGCGTTTAGTTTATGAAAATTTCCAAAATTTTCATCTCACTATTCAATGAAAATGACCACTTGTTTACTTTAAACAACAATTTCATAATTTTCGTTTCACTTTTTAAAATACCACTTTTCATATTCTCTCTCTTATTTTTCTATTACATACTCTATATTTTTTATAATACTCTCTTTTTCTCTCTTACTTTTCTATCACTTATCCTATTTTTCTTGTTTTATAATCATTCATCTTATTTTTTTTAAAAACTAAAACTTAATCATCTAAACAAATTTTCAATTTTCACAGGTACCCTTGTTTTTTTCTAAAAACTATAATTTGAAAACTAAAATTGAAAAATGTCTACTTTTCGTCAACTAAATGCATTTTGTTTCTTTAGGCATAGAAGGTACAAGTACAAAAACTCCAGGTCTTGTAGGTATTAATTTTGAAAAGGGAAAATTATGTAAAAAAAATCCTAAGAGTATAAAAATTTTTGATTTAGTTTCACTTTATTTTTTTTTTTCCTGATAAGTCACTAAACCAATTAAAACTCATATTATTAGTCCAAAAGTAACTTGAAACTTGCTAAGCAAGTTACCGTTGCAAGTTACCGTGATTAATCTATTTTGTAAAAAATCATCAAAGTATAAAAAACTTTTTCGATTAAGTTCTCTATTCATTTTTTAGTCATCATTATTATTATAAATTATTATTATTATCATTGAAATTTTTTTTAATTACACTAAAATTATTTATTTACGATTTTGAAATTTTCATAAGATTTAAAATTACTTTTTGTATTTACTTTAAATTATCTATTTACTTTTATATTACGGTTATTTATTAACAATTATGCATCATATCATCGTTTATTATATACACTATTTTGAAATTCTAATTTTCGATAAAAGAAGAAACTACTTCATTTTTTTATCGTTTCCAATTTGATTCTTAATTTTATGAACGGAAAAAACGTGAATTAACTTTTAATTATTTCAAATGGATAAAAGTATCATTCATTCTGATTTTTAAATTCTTAAATGTATAAAACTACAACTCATTTCATTTTCTAAATGAAAATTGCTACAAGTGTGTATTTACGATCCAAAAAAAAGGACTAACCTTAACTAAAATAGCTACAGTTATTCTAGTTTTTTTCGATCCGAAAAATTGACGAACCCATCTACTTTTAAGTTATGATCATAAATAAATAGTATAATTATTTTCGTTTTGAAAAACAGAATGGATTAATTATCGTAATTTTTTGATATTTCCGAACAAAAAAACTATGACCAATAGATTTTCAAATTTTCTATGGAACAATCTGTAATCCATTCCTTTTTCGAACGAAAATAGTTACAACTATTTATTTATGATTGAAAAATGAAATTGGAATGGATCGTCGTTTTTAAATGTTAAAAAAAATAAAAATCAGAATGATTCGTTTTCTTTATCAGAAAATTGAAAATCAAAAGATTTTATCATTATAATCATAAATAAACAATGAGATATTATATAATCGTAAATAAATAATTTTATTATAATTAAAAGATTGCCAATAATCAACAACAAAATTAGTGTGGGACTAGATCGAAAAAAATTTATACTTTGATGGTTTTTACAAAAATAAATTTAAACATGTTGAAAATCTGCTTCACTAAATTCCCACAAGTTGTTGTCTTGTCGTTCAACTTGAAAGGTAGATAGAAAATACTCAGAAATGTTTCTGCTCCAATTTTTAATACTAATTTTATCTGATAACGAGTTCAGACTTGATTCACCCTTTTCTTAGCATGGCCCAACATGCAGTAATAATTTGTTATGTCTCCAGCCTCAACATCCTCATCCAAGGTTTGTTTGATAAATGTGCAGAGACTTGACAACTTGAACATGAATGTTGTGTCGTCAATGATACTTTTGAAGTAGCCTTTGGATGGGTGACAAATTTATTAAGGGGTGCAAAACTGTTGGAGCCTTGGAGGTATACTTTGGGTATGATGATGGCTTGGGAGAGAGATGGCTACAAGGGATGACCTTTTAGGATTTCAAGCATGACATTTGGTTTAGATTTGAAGTTGGCTAAATCCGATTGCCAATTGCGCTCTTCAAATTTGATCGATATGTTGGTTGGAAATATTTGGTCAATGGGGCGAATAGCAGGATTGGCTTGATTGTTGGATTGGGTATGCTCACTAAATGAACTAGAAGATGTCATCTGAAAATCTGTATAGAAGAACATAGTTAGATAAATAACAATGAGGTTTTAAGCAGAGACACCAAGTCATTTAGAAAATAATTAAATAGATTTAGACGGGCTTGTTTAGCATCAGGTATTCTCTTAATAATATAAAATCATATTACTGAAAAGTCAATCGTTAAAAGTCTAATGTTAAAGCATAAGAGTGGTGGGTGTGGTCATTTTCCCCAAACCCACATTTCTGTACACGTCAGCGCCACATCAGCTTTTCTCTCTCCACCTTTTCCTACCTTTCTCCATCTTTCTAAGGTGGAAATACTCATCTTTCCATCTTTTTTAATTTTTTATAAATAATTCATTTTAACTAACAAAACAATTATTAGAACTAAAATAATTAATTTCATAAATATTTAAAAACTATTACATAAACTAAACATTAAAATTACGAATGAACATTAAAAAAAATACAAACTAACCGTCTAAATTTGGTATTTGGGCAAGTGCAATATGTTCCACAAGATCTGAGCGAAGGTTATTGTGTGTTTTCCGATTACGAATTTCCAATAACGTATTTTGATATACTTCATTGGAAGCGGAATGTTGATTGGATGGAAGCTCGGTTTCTTGAAATGAACATATTGCGAACCCTTCGTCTTCTAAGATCATATTGTGTAATATGACACAAGCATACATGATGTTTCCAATTTTATTTGGGTGCCATGGTCGTGCGGGGTTGTTTATTATAGCAAAACGAGATTTGAGTACACCAAAAGCTCGTTCGATGTCCTTTCTTGCCGACTCTTGTGCTGCCTTGAATTTTTTTCGTTTGTCATCGCCCACTCGGGATATATCCCGTCGGTTAGATAGTACCCATGTTTGTATTGTGTTCCGTTAATAACAAAAGGAACAACCGGTGTGATCCCATTTAAAACGTCGTTGAATATTGGTGATTGATTAACCACATTGATGTCGTTGTTGGAACCCGCGACGCCAAATCCATAAATCTTGTGATGCAACCGCTTCCAACATAATTGTCAGATATTGGTGATCGCCTCGCATATATTGTCCTCGCCATTCTGTAAGGCAATTTCTCCATGTCCAATGTGTACAGTCGATGCCGCCAAGCATTCCACGAAATCCATGTTTTGCTTCATGGAACACGTACAAATGATGAACATCAGATTCAGTCGGTCTACGCAAATATTTTCGTCTGTATAGCTGAATAATTCCCTTACAGAATTCTTGCAAGCTTTCACGCGAAGTTCTTTCAGACATAAAAAGAGAGTCGTCAATCGAATCAGGCACCATGTCATATGCGAGTTGTCGAATAGCAGATGTGCATTTTTGTAACGCAGTAAATCCCCTTCTACCTCGAGCATCCAGTCGCAAGGTAAAAAATTCAAAATGTTGCTCCATATCGTAAACTATTCGTAGGAATGGTTCTTTGCGCATCCGGAACCTCCTTCTGAAAATATCATCTCCATAGAGAGGATTTTCAGTAAAATAATTACGCATTAGACGTTCATTTGCAGCAGCTCGGTCTCTCCGAATTGCAATTTTTCGTCTAGGTTGATTAATTTGCGCAGAGCTGGCATTTAAAAACGCTGCAAAGACTTGTTGATAATGTTGATATTCGTCTTCCGACGACTCTTCGGCTGATGAGTCTGATGACGAAGACGTATACGGTTCACATTCGTCGACTTCCATCACAATAAAAATAAAATTGTGAATGATAGTAAAATATGTAAGGTCGTCTGACTACGGATCCTATCTTGACGCGACACCTGCCAACGAGTGCGGAATCCTCGTTAGCGGCTTAACGGATAGACCACGCACACTGAAACACGTAGACTAGCACAGTGATAGACGAACAACGGAACGTCCCTACACGATGATTCTCTCCAAGCGAAACTCTCTGAATGCTTGCAAGTTCGAGATCGCCCTTTGCACTAATCGCTCTGAAATTCTGAAAAAGTCTGATAATTAATCGAATTAACCCTTAATTATAACACCCAGTTCGAATTTGTCTAGGACAAGTTCGAACTTGGCCCAAGGCCTTTCGAACTTGTCCTCTAACAAATTCGAATCTCAGCCTTCAAACTTATGTTTGAACTTATGTTTGAACTTATTGTAATACATTACACCAAGTTCAAACATATATACAATTAATATCAAACATATAACAAATACTTGTTAATGTATAATAATAGTCAAATTGACTTTTACAAAATATGTCTATACTTAGACTGCTATCGTCACCCAGGGTGCACTAACAGACTCCCCCTTGACGATAGCTTCTAACTATTAATATTTTGCCTAAGTGCTAGAACTATATAAGCTACTACCTGCATACAATCCTATATCAATACATACTCTAACTATCTTTTGAAATTTCCTAGCCTCAGATCTCCAGTCTTCATGAAAGAAGATAAGCTGATCGTGTAGCTTTCGCAGTTCATTCTTAGATAGGTTGATCAGGTGCAGCGGATCGTATACTCTCAAAATCACTTTGTCTTCTATATCCTCCATGACTGCTTCAGCTGTATCATTGTCTATATATCACCATTTCATGTTTCTAAGAACGTCCTGTGGCATAGACTTTAAGGGTACCTTCTTCAAGCATCTGACAGGTTTGTACACCATTTTAGCCCACGATTTTCCAGTATGAGGATCTATCCTCGATTCATCCTCAACTCTCTTTCCTGACCTCGGCTTGAGTCTTTCAAACTTTCCCGATCTACCATCTCTTCTGATTATCTTTGCGATCACTTCAGCATAAGGGTCATCTCCAATGTTGATCAACTCTTTCCATGCTAATTCTTTCATTTCAACCTTTGTCAGTGTGTTAAACACTTTGAGCGTTCGCCTCAGGTATTGTAGTCCATCTCTTCTTTTTAGTATAAATAGCTGCAGTTCTCTGTCGAAGAACCAGCTAAGTATTCCACCTGAGAGATTTTCGGAGGTTGGCACTCTCATCTTCTTTTTCATCTTTGGCTCAGCTTTCTTTTCTTCCTTACGGAACCAAAGGTTTAACAATTCAGCTCTGCTTGGCTCTTTATCAGCTTCCTCCAGTTCTGAATCTTCCACAGAGGCCAATTTAATCTCATATATATCAATTACATTTTGATCGTTATGCACATGTTGTTCTATGATGGGTTGTGAATGAATGATTACTTCATCAACGTTGTCATCTTCATCTTCCACGACCTCCTCATCAGATTTCCAATCAACTATATCTTCTGGCACAAATTCTCCTTCCTCCAAATCTTCCATCTCATCCTCAAAGTCAAAAATAACTTCTTCTTCTTCAATATCCATCAGAGCTTCAATCATTTCGCTCTCGATGGTCTTTGAAGTTTCCCCTTCACCTCCTTCCATTGCAGACTGACCTGGCTTCCCCTGAATTGATGCTCGCTGAGCAGTTGGAAAATCTGCTAGCTCACTTTCTTTTCCAGTCTCGGGATCATTGCCGTCATCATCATCTCTTCTTATCACTTCGGCTTCTTGGCAGCTAGTCTCCCCCTGAGCTTGAAGATTTTTCATTAACTGCTCCAGGAGGGACTTCATTGTTTTAATCTCAGAAGCTTGATCAGTAACAGTTATTTTCAGTTCAGCATTCTCCTGATAAGTCTGACATTATGAGCTTGAAGTTCTTTGACTGTTGTGGTTAGCTGAAAGATTTGGACTGATTAGAAATGCACCTTGCTCTTCAGCTCTGTAAATCGCTGATTCTCAGTGAATGTGGATGATGTAGATGGAATGGATTTAGTTGGTGATGGCGTGATGGATGGTTGAACAGTTGGAATTTCAGGCTCTGGAGCAGAGGTGGATGAAGCTCCCTGCATAAATCTGTGCCGCCTCGCACTATGCCTAGGAACGAGGGGAGTTGGATCTTCTGCTTCAAAATCAGAATCATCATTATCTGAGGCTCTAGCAGCTCTTGTATCTTCCTCTCTCGTACTGACTACTATTCTTGATCCGTATCTGCCGATTCGAACAGATGGATCAACACGTTCTACTGCTACTTCTCTTCCTTCAACTTCTTCAGAAGCAGACTCAGATTCTGAGGTGGTCATTGCTTGACCCTCTACCTCAATCTCTCTTTCTGCAATTCCTGCCATCGGGACCTCAATGTCCATATTCTCATCATCTGATGGCTGATATTCATCCACATCTCTCATAAGATCATGGAGATCAACTGGAGGCTCCAAGATATCATTAATCAGTTCGGCCGCTATATCTTACTGGGCCTGCGTCCCATGAGCCCATATCTCTTCAAGGGTCTCTGCCCTAGGATCAACTTCTGGGGCCAAGCCTGAAGGGCCCGCAGCGTCTGACGATGAACCCGCTGCCGTTGATTCTTGAATTCTGCTCGAGGATCCCCTCGAAGCCTGAATTGGTCTTTCCGAAGCTCTCTGCCTCCTGCGAGGTTGCGGTTGAGGTCGTTACTGTTGTTGTGGCTGTTGCTGTAGTGGCTACGGCTGAGGACCTTCACCAGCCCAGTTATCCATTTCTGGGGCTACAAAATCTGGATCAATCACTGCCCCGAAGAGAGGTGCATCATGGGGTCTGACCTGCTCAGCCCTGCGGGCATTGTGCGACTGGCAGTCAGCAAAAATTAGTTTATCTATAATCGCCACACTTTGAAGATCCTGTAGCTGTGGCAGATTCGGCAAAAAATGACGGATAAGCATCATCGCGAAGCGCGGATACATCAAAAATCTTTCACGCGCTGGAGCTGTGATCTGGTGCACAAACTCAACAAAGAACATTTCCGAATAGCTAAAGCGCTTGTTATAAATCAAAGCAATCATAGCCGACTGCATCTTGGAGACAATGTCATCGAATCCAGCCTTTTTCGGCGCAAAGCACACCATAATAACATGCGCCAAATATCTCCACTGCCCTATTAATCCACTTTTCATGAACGAAGCCTTGGTTATATCCAGTGCATATCCCATTCGCAAGAAGGCAGCTTGCCTTATATTCACAGGAAAATCAATGGGTCCTGCCTCTTGATCTTCAGTCCCGAGCTGCAGAATCTGACGCAGCATGTCAGCAGAGAAAACAATTGGTTGCCCACCGACTCTGGTTCGCAAAACTGTCGGGGTAACAGTGCAGTCCACTTGTAAGTGCTCCCAAAATTGTCTTACATATGGTAAGACTATTTGCACAATATAGGATAGGGCATAAGAAACCCTGGAATGTGCCAAAAATTCCACCATCTGTCTAAACGACTGAGCTTCGGGAAGCTCCCTATCTGGAGACATTACCATATTATGCTTTTGGAAGAACGCTCTTTCACCCATAGCTGCACATACAAACAATAACCACATTAGTAAAAAGATAAAAAAATGAAACTTGTTTAAATTCGAATTTGTTTTATTTTGAACTTACATAAGTCCAAAATCCAACACATTCGAATTTCTACAAGTTTTGAATTATTTTATAAAAGCATTCGAATATAATAACAAATTCGAAGATATATATTCGAATTTGACTGAATTCGAATTTGTTGACAAATTCGAATTTTCTGACAAGTTCGAACATGATGAACATGTTCGAAGTCGGTCACTTTCGAATACAAATCCATGATTTTAACCCCATTTGACTTAGAAAATAGTATTAACTAGTCCCATTTGGTTCTAATCGAAGATTTATGTAAGTTATTTGAAGTTTCACCGGTTAAAACTTGTGATTTTGAATCACAAAGTTTAAACCCTAAAAACTTCAAAAATGGTTGATTTTTGCTATAATTGAGTCCTAGACTACCTAAACTTTGTATAATACTGATGTGTATACCTAAATTTGTTGGTAGATTCGAACACAAATGAACAAAACTTCGAGAAATAGTAGAATATTCGAAAACGGCAAAGTCGAAGACAAGTTCGAAATCGCCTGTGTATAAGTTCGAAATAACAAAATCAAAGGTAGGTGATAATGAATGAGTCAATGTTGACCTATTTATACCAACCATATTCGAACTTGTATTTAATTTCGAATTTCCTGAAAGATTCGAATGTTAATTCGAATTTGTCTTGAATTCGAATTTAAATGAAAATTTTGAAAATCCTTGAATAAAATTCAACTATTTCAACTTTTTCGTGTAACGGAACAAACTATTGCAAAATTATTTACACTAAGCGATAGATTTTCATGCAATGTTTGTTTATTCAACTAAAAATGCATCCTTAGCAACTTTGACCATTTTCCTACTTAGAATAAAATAAAATAAAAATTTTAAATAAAATTTAAAATTAAGCTACTCAAAAATACTTTTAAAATTTACATCCTATACTAACAGAATATTTTTGGCGAGAAATTTAGAGAAAGGTTCAATCAGATAGCGGTGTCAAATACGCACTTTCAGTATTGCACTCTCACACTTAGGAATTTTTGATTCCTTGATTGTTTGTCGTGACACACATTTCTAGGTGATTGTTGGTATGATTTTCCCTTTAAATATGTTACACTTTGGAATATCCCTTAGCCTTTTTATTTATCAAGACACTACCTTACGTGTCTCATACTTAGACATACTTTTATGATCAAGGCATACACACAATGATTATAACTTTTCGGTATTGCAAATTTTCTTTAAAAGGCAAACGTCGGACACAGTTCTGTATTTACATACAACAGAGTGTCTTAGTTTGTCTTAAAGTTTATTTTAAAGCTAGCAAGACAGCGGTGACAGGTCTGTACTGACGTACAACAAAGCGACTTATCTTGCTAACTCGAGTCAAACCAGAGGCAACAGGTCTGTACTTACGTACAACAAAGTTACTTGTTTTGACTCTCAATTCACTATCATGATTTTCATATTCTTTTCTTTTCTTTAAGATGTATCTGATGTGGCTATACATCCCCCAGAAAATTTGCATACCTAATTTAGAATCATTGTCTGTATGTCTCTAACATAAAAATTAAGACCCTTTGGTCATACATCTAAGTTAGTTACACATATGACTTTTTCTTTGAATATTTTATTAGCTTTGAGTTTCCCTTAGCGTATTATGCCTACCAACACATCAAACTAGAAAATGTATATCACTTAGAGTTTTAGGTGCATTATGTGTGAAAGCTTAACACTTAGAGATTGTATCGATTATGCTAATTTTCGTCACTTTGAACTAGGGATGTGTGGAATGACCGGAAAACCGAACCGAAACCGAAACCGAACCAGAACCGGAACCGATTGGAACCGATTTTTGGTATTCAGTTCGGTTATCGGTTCTTATAATTTTTAATTTTCGGTTATCGGTTATTCGGTTAACGGTTCTGCGGGTTTCGGTTATATCGGGTATGGAACCAAGAATTCGAAAAGTCCATGACATGGATACCAAGAAAATTTAAAAACCCATGATGGGAATTGTGAAAAACAAAAGATTATTTGATGGTTGTCTTCCTCAATCCTCACCATACCTAACACTTGGAAGAATTAATTGTATCGATCAAATCCACTTTGTTCTAAAAAACAAGCAATTTTTAAAATACAATCAATAATTAAGAATATATCACTATATTTAAAGAAGTAATTCAGAATGATATTTTAACAAAATTTACATTCAATAAAACGTTAACCAATAGCAATCTAGATTTGAAAATCCATTAGGAATTGTTCAGGTTGAAAATCCATACTTCATGTTGACAATTATAACAAAAATATTTTTTTTTGCAAAAGTATAATAAAACGTTAATCGTGTTTTTTTGTTTATATATTGTTATAATATATATATAAAAGTATATATATTTTTTGCAAATTTTGGTTCTAATCGGTTCCATACCCGAAATACCCGTACCATAACCGAACCGGAACCGGAACCGTGTTACTATTATTGGTTCGGTTATCGGTTCTTACAATATTCAATTTTCGGTTTCGGTTAAATCGGTTCCGGTCCGGTCCGGTTCCGGAACCGTTTACATCCCTACTTTGAACCTATGTATCTAATACTTAACTCATTTTCTAATATTCTCTTTTTTTGAGCTTTTTATGGTTTTCTCTCTTTTTTCTTTTGTTTTTCATAAATAAGAATAAGCTAATAAAATAATCTACTAACTTACTATAAAAAGAAAGAAATTCTACTTAGCTACTAAACTTACTATAAAAAGAAAGAAACTCTACTAACCTACTGCTATAAAAAGAAATAAATTCTACTAAGGTCAAGTTACTCTGGATTACGCATGCCATTTAGTTGAACTAACAACTCAAAACGTGACTTATCAAAAGCTTTAGTAAATAAATCAGCATTATTATCTTCCGTTGCCACTTTTACCAGCTTTATTAAATTCTTTTCAGCACAATCACGTATAAAATGGTGTCTTATGTCTATGTGCTTGGTTTTACTGTGTTTAACTGGATTATTGGTTATAGCAATAGTTGACTGGTTATTTATCCTAATAGGAGTATGAGTATAAGTCAAACCGTAATCCCGCAATTGTTGTTGTATCCACAAAACCTGTGAACAGCAACTACCAGCAGCTACATATTCGGCCTCGCACGTTGACACGGCTACCGAAGCCTGTTTCTTACATTGCCAAGAAACGAGACTCCCTCCAAGGAACTGACAACCTCCAGTTGTTGACTTTCGATTCAAGCTGCAACCTCCATATTCTGGATCTGTGAAAGCTTCCAATTCCAGATCACCATCCGCGTGATACCAAAGTCCCAGCTTCGGTTTCGACTTGAGGTATCTCAGAATCCGCTTCACAGCTTTCATATGCATCTCTTTTAGATTAGCTTGAAACCTAGCACAAATACACATAGCAAACATTATGTCAGGTCTAGAAGCAGTTAAATACATAAGTGACCCGATCATGGCCTGATATAACGTCGTATCCACATCAGTATCACTTTCTGTACCCGGTCCGAGATTGTGATTCACTTGAATCGGCGTGCTAAAGTGAGCAGTTAGCTTTGTACTGTCCATCCCGAAGCGCTCTAGAATATCGTAGACATACTTCGCCTGATGGATAAACATACCCTCCTTCCTCTGTTCAACTTGCAAACCCAGAAAGAAGTTCAGCTCTCCCATTGCACTCATCTCAAACTTAGACTTCATCACCTTCTCAAAGTCTTTGCACATCTGCTCGTCTGATGACCCGAAAATGATATCATCGACGTACACTTGTACCAAGATAAAGTGTTCACCATTCCTCTTCACAAACAGTGTACTATCAATTCTCCCTCTTTCAAACCCGTTGTCTAAAAGATGAGTAGATAGTGTCTCATACCATGCCCTTGGTGCTTGATGTAGTCCATACAGAGCCTTATCAAGACGATACACTCTGTCTGGATACTTTGGATCTGTAAATCCGGGCGGTTGTTCAACATACACCAATTCCTTCACTTTGCCATAGAGAAAGGCACTCTTTACATCCAACTGATAGACCTTAAATCCTTTAAAGGAAGCAAAAGCTAGAAACAAACGGATTGCCTCAAGCCTTGCTACTGGCGCAAATACTTCATTGTAATCGATTCCTTCCTCTTGGTTGAAACCCTTTACGACAAGTCTTGCCTTGTTGCGAGTAACGATTCCTCGATCATCTCTCTTGCACTTTAAAACCCACTTGGTTCCTATTGCAACTTCTCCTCGAGGTAACAGAACCAACTCCCACACTTCAAGTTTTCTGAATTGTGACAGCTCTTCTTGCATCGCTTCAACCCAAGAGATGTCTTTCAGTGCCATTTGCACATTCTTCGGCTCTACTTGCGAGATGAAACATGAATACATGCAAGTGTGAAAAGCCTCGGAGTCATTGATCATCGACAACAACACTGTGTTGTTATTCAAACTACTCCTAGTCCTCACACCAACATTCGAATTTCCTATGATACTCTCAACTGGATGATCCATATTAATCTTCGATGTTTCTATCTCATCGACCCTAAGATTATCTCCTAAGTTTGATCCTATTTCACCTATCGGGGGAACGACTTCAGACTCTACATTTTCTTCCTCATGAACACTGTCTTCGGAGTTAGAATTTGTAGCTTGATTTTCGGTTGTAGGCAACTCAGAATCATTCTCTGCTGGAGATCTCTCTTCTGTCGTTGTAGGCTTGGAAGTTGATGGAAAGCTTGTCTGTGGAAAACCTTGACCGTCATCATTCAGATTTAATGACGATAAGTCATGTTCGATTGTACATGCATTTCCATCCAAAGGAATGTTAAATGATTCAAACAGTTTGTCATAATCAAAAATCCATTCCGGACCAGTTTGGGGTTCATGTATATAACTTGTTACATCAATGTTATACACAATCTCTACCGTACCATTTGATTTGTTAAAAACCCTTTTATTTGGTGAGTTAGGCACATAACCTAGGAAATAACCTTTTGTCAGCCTTTTCACCAAACTTAGGTTGATGTTTTGTTTTCATTAATGTACATGGTACCCCAAACGGTTCGAAGCCAGTTAAATTTGGTGGCCTTTTATTCAAAACTTCATAACATGTTTTGTTCAATGATTTGACAGTAAGGACCCGATTTAAAACATGACACGCGGTATTCACTGCCTCCCCCCAAAACATGGTAGGAAGCTTTGAATCTGAGAGCATGGTCCTTGCTGCCTTAATCAAAGTCCTGTTTTTCCGTTCTGCCACCCCATTTTGTTGTGGCTCATAAGGTGCACTAAAATGATGCACTATGCCTTTTGATAGGCATTATACACCAATTACTGTGTTTTTAAATTCCGTTCCGTTATCACTCCTGATACGTTTTACCCGCGTCCCATAGGAGTTTTCGACTTGGTTTAAGAACCCGATTAACTTGGCAGCTGTCTCGTCCTTCGTACCTAAAAAGAAAACCCATGAAAATCGTGAGTAATCATCAGTGATAACTAAACAATACCAACTACCACCTATACTCCTTTTGTTGATTGGTCTGAAGAAGTCCATATGCAACAAATCGAAAGTGGCAGATATAGAGTTCTGAGTCTTGGACTTGTGTGCCTTCTTGTGTTGTTTTCCTTTCTTGCACGGTACACACTTGTCTTCAAACTGAAAAATCTTCATTGGAACACCTTGCACCAGTCCATTCTTAGTGATGTAGTTCATTTTTCTTAGGTGCAAGTGTGCCATGCGTCTGTGCCATAAAACTGATTCGGTCTCTGAAGCTTTAGATAGAAGACATATTGGTCCCATCGAAGATTCCGGTTTATTCATGTCTAGCATGTACAAGTCATTCTTCCTTGGGGCCCTCATCAGTATCCACTCTTCAAGTACTTTAAATCTCGGTTTTAGCACTAACGCCTCAGTATCAGTGAAGATTACTGAGTTCTTCTTTTCACATATTTGAGATACACTAATGAGATTGTGATCAAGTTTATCAACGTGGTAAACTTGATCCAGTTTGATAGTCCCATTAGTGACCACTCCAGTACCGGTGATATTTCCTCCTTTGTTACCAGCGAATGATACAAATCCCCTGTTCCCTCCCTTAAAGTCTGTGAGTAGACTTCTTTCCCCAGGCATATGCCTAGAGCAACCACTGTCGATGAACCACTTGTTGTTTAGACCTGTAGTTATCTCCTGCACATGAAAGAAAAGAGGTTTGTTATCACGGGGAACCCAAGCCATGACTGACTTGGTAATACCATTCTCATCCACATACGTGAACTCCTTCAAATACCCATCTCTCCTTTCAGGTGACTTGGGTGTTTGATTGAGAGCCTGTTGTGGTGCAGAGTGATTTAAGTTCACTCTCGGCCTTTGTGTAGGCATTTGCTGTGGAGCCCTTGAATAATTTTGATTATAAGGCATTTCCGAGTGATATCACTGGGCTCTACCTGGTGTCTGATGTCTTACAGGAGTGTGTGACCTAACCGGAG
Organism: Centrapalus pauciflorus; assembly: GCA_020465985.1. Taxonomy (NCBI): domain Eukaryota; kingdom Viridiplantae; phylum Streptophyta; class Magnoliopsida; order Asterales; family Asteraceae; genus Centrapalus; species Centrapalus pauciflorus. The sequence goes on along the minus strand of JAANYP010007690.1, from coordinate 50,517 downwards.
TGTAAGCTCTTCTAGGTGTAGTACTCCTATAATTTTGTTGAGGTCCTGACCTAGATTGATTAGGGACTCTATTTGGTGAATTAATCCTAACCACTTCGTTTGGTCTACCTGACATAGGTGTTTGTTTCACAGCAGTCTTTGGTGTGGCTTGCACAATTTTCTCGGTGATTTGAGAACCATTTGTGCTTGCTACACTTGTAGAAGGTTTATGTTGTTACGGCTTTCCATTTTTAGGTGTAGATTCTACCTTCCTATGTGGACAACTAGAAGCAACATGTCCCTTTTCATGACATCTAAAACAAGACATTTTGTCAATAGACTTTTTATGCGTGCCCTTTGACTTAGGTGTCTCACTAGTGTCATGTTCTTTCGGCTCAACTATAGTGACTGTTTCCTCTTTCTGATTATTAAAGTCAGGTTTGGCTTCTCCTATAATCTTATCACTAGAAGACGGCACAAATTTGACTTTCTTAATCTTGACATTATTATTAGTCACCTTAGTTTCTTTATCCTTAACAGATTCAGACATAGGTTCAGATGCTACCTCTGATTCAACTGGTTTATCAGTTTTATCCTGAGGCTGAGGCACATAGTTATCATTGAAAGGTGGAGGACTCTCATTATACCCTAAACCTACTGGTTTCTTAGACTGACGCTGTGCATCTAAGATCTTCCCTATGTTTAGTGAAGAGTTTCTAAACTTTTCTAGTTTACTATTCACCTCTGCTACCTTAACCTTAGCTTCAGCTAGCTCTACCTCTTTAATTTTAAGCTCTTTGGTCAACGCCTCAACATGTTCATATATTTGTTCTATTCTAACACACTGCTCACTCAGCTTCTCCTTTAGAACTATGACATCTTGTGCATCTGCCTTAAGCTTCTTTCTAAGATCTTCTTTTATATCTAAGAGGTTAGCATTGTCCGATTTTAAGGATTCATTTTGAGCAGTTAGATTAGTATGTGTTTCTAGTACTAAATTTAATCTATCATTAGTAGTAGCACAGAAAGCACATAAATCGCGGAATGTAGAGGAGTTCAGAATTACCTTTGCGTGAGCTGATTCCACGTTTGCCATTTGTGCAGCAAACTCTAGAATTGTCTGACTTTCTGACTTCTCTACTAGCACAGGACTGGTATCATTCTGGTTTCTGTCCTCTGCCTCTTCCTCTGCTCCGACACTTCCAGTCTCTGTTACCTCAGCCATGAAGGCTTTAGCGTTAGACTCTGGATGTGTACTCCAGTCATATGTTCCATCAAGCTGTCTGTCAGATTTGACATTGGTTAACCGACCAGCTATGTTTGCCTGATTACTTGAACTACCCGACTGGTATATCCCCTGAGATTGATTCTGGTATTGGTTCTGGTAGTTCTCAACTTTAGGTCTTTGACACTCTCTAGCAAAATGTCCTAACCCTTGGCAGTTGTAGCACTTAACTTTGGATTTGTCGAATCCAATCTTACTGTTGCTGACGTTTAGATTTCTGCCCGTCCTCTTGATGAATCTCTTGACTCGCTGAGTCACCATGGCCAGTTGCCATTGTAGATCCATCTCCTCTAAATCATCAGGATCTACCTGATCGTAGTCTTCATCCCATAGAGCAGGATCGTTGATTTTCCCTTGAACGCAATTGCCATAGGCGGCCACAAATGAAGCCAAAAGATTTAGATGATCTTCAGTTGATTTTGCGCTCATCGGCATCCTTGAGTATCCTTGAGACGTAGATGCAGACCGAGTTGGCTTTTCTTCTGGTCTAGAGTACCCTAAGAAAGCCCGGCTCCCTAAGTCATCTACTTCATTTGAAGTCGTTGTTTCACCCGTAAAGAATGCTGTAGCAGTCTTTAATTCACTTGCCACTGAAGGTTTGGACTTCCCAAAATACATATCCGGATCCTGTACTTGGTCATACTCCCGTTCCTTCTTCAGCAATTCAAAGTTATAGGCGCTCAGCGTTCCTATGACTTTTTCTAGAGTTAGAGTCTCAAACTTCTCTTCATCATGCTTTATCAGCGCTGCATACATCTCCCATTTGGCTGGTAAAGCATCTAGAATTTTCTCAATCTTCTCTAACTCACGATACTCGACATCGTGATTGTCTAATTCAGTCAACAAGTGATAGAACCTAGTAATGGTCTCATCCAGCTTTTCGTTTTTCAAAGCTTTGAAAATAGAGAACTGCTGCTTGAGCATTTCAATTCTACCTTTCCTAACACTCGGATTACCTTCACACCTTTTCTCCAGTGCATCCCACAACTCTTTTGCTGTTCGTTGATTTCGAAATGTGTGCAGGATCTCCTGAGGTAAAGCCATTCGAATAATCGAGAATGCTCGGTTCTCGGCCTCATATAACTTCTTATCATCATCCTTCATCATTTGATATGATAAGACTCGTTGACGACCCTCAACTTCTGTTGTAGGTGGAATGTATCCCTCGTCGACACAAATCCACATTCTCATATCATTGAATCGAGCGAAGTTGGCAAACCTATCCTTCCACCAATAATAATCCTCCAACTTCATCAACGTAGGTGGAGAATTTGCCTTTCCGACCTCATGGTCCATTTCAATAAACCTTTGTAAACTTGTCATTGTTTCGTAAAAGTTTGAATTTAAAACTTAATTAATTTAATTCGAAAGTAATTTAAATTAACTCTTTCGAACATGAGGAAGTTCGAATTTAATTAAATTTAAATTTGTTTGAAGTTAAATTCGAAATTAAGTTTGAAATTCAACCAAATTCGAAATATTTGACAAATTCGAAGATGATGCCAAAATCGAATAGTTAAATTCGAATATTAGGGAAATTCGAAAATGAGCAAATTCGAATCACACCCTAAAATAACTTCGACAGGAGCGTATTTTCTAACAAATTCGAATTTCGAATAAACCCTAATAACCCCTTGATGTTCGAGCGCCGCAAGTTCGAAAAACGGCTAAAAGTTCGAATTTTTCAACTTTTCAGATTAAACCAAAGTTTTTAGGATTAAAAACTCTGATTTCGACCAAAAATGTTGAACTTATATGAACTTTTTCCCGATATCGTACTTGAAAAACTCGAAATCTATCCAAAAACGTGATTTGACCGTCCAAAAACGTCAAGAAACCACAGATGTTGCTTGTGAACACGAAGAACACCACGAACACCCTAATGGCTCTGATACCACTTATAAGGTCGCCTGACTACGGATTCTATCTTGACGCGACACCTGCCAACGTGTGCAGAATCCTCGTTAGCGGCTTGATGGATAGACCACGCACACTGAAACACAGAGACTAGCACAGTGATAGACGAACAACAGAACGTCCCTACACGATGATTCTCTCCAAACGAAACTCTCTGAATGCTTGCAAGTTCGAGATCGCCCTTTGCACTAATCGCTCTGAAATTCTGCAAAAGTCTGATAATTAATCGAATTAACCCTTAATTATAACACCAGTTCGAGTTTGTCTAGGACAAGTTCGAACTTGGCCCAAGGCCTTTCGAACTTGTCCTCTAACAAATTCGAATCTCAGCCTTCAAACTTATGTTTGAGCTTATGTTTGAACTTTTTGTAATACATTACACCAAGTTCAAACATATATACAATTAATATCAAACATATATAATCAAACATATAGCAAACATATAACAAATACTTGTTAATGTATAATAATAGTCAAATTGACTTTTACGAAATATGTCTATACTTAGACTGCTATCGTCACCCAGGGTGCACTAACAGAATATAAAGTTATGAAAATTATAATTGAAAGAGAGAATTTTGAAAGTGTATAGATTGAAAGATGTGAGGATTTAATGTATTGGAGTGAAATATTTATAGTGTAAAAATTTTAGGTTAATTTTTTTTAAATTATCAACGGTCGTTTGACCGTTTGGAGAGGAAAATGACAAAGAAAAGGAGAAAGGAGAAGGCGGGGTGGAGCTGGGAGGGGAAGCCGGGCGGGGAGCTATTTTCATGGGGCCGCCGAGGGGGGGCGGTGTAGCCGCCGGGCTTCACTCCGAGGTGGCAAGGCCGCTGCCAAGCGGCTTGTGTACACCCATCACCTTAATGATTCCAATGGGTAGCCACGAAAAGGACATTTGCTAGCAAATTTATCCCCTTTGGCTTTTTTTGTTGTGAGCAAAGAAAAGACAACCAAAAATTTTTATATCGGCGCGCAAAGGATGGAGTGTGGCCAAAAAGAATGTCAAATGGTGTTTTGTTTTCGAGCAAAACAGAAGGTGTCCAATTAATTAAATGTGTGGCTGCAAAAATAGCTTCACTCCAAAAGAAAATAGGCAAATTGGATTCAAGAGAGCTCGTGCGGCGTTTAAATGTGTGATTTCTTTCGAATCGTCTATTTTGTTGAAGAGTCCCAACACAAGATGTTTGAAACAATATCCAGAGAATAATCAACATGTAATTGAATTCTGTTCCATTATTACTTTGGACAGTCTTAATTGTTCGGGAAAAGTGATGCTCAATTATGGTAACGAAAGAAATAAACATTTGAAAGACTTTTGTTTTGTTGGTCGTTAAAAATACATCAAAACAACTCGTGAATGATCATTAACCAAAGTGAGAAACTATTTAACACCATGCAAAAAATATGTTTATAAGCCCCCCCCCCCCCCCCCCCCCCTCGGTAACATCCTCAAGTTTATTGTACTAATTTTAATTAATTAAAGTGCCAAACAAATATTATCTAATTGTTTAATTATGAGTTAAATTAAAATCCTAACTACATGCTTTACCTACTTGTACTATGTGTCTTGTACTTTGCAACTTAGCCATCCATATGGAAGTGTACAAGACTTTAAGCTCATCATACAAGTGAACCATTAGAGCTCCAAAAGAAATTATAAAAAATACCCTGCCCAAATATGCGACTCTATAGGGACAAAAAAAATGAAATTCATAATGGGAAAAGCATAACCATAAATTTCGTAGGACGATTGCCCTATCTCTTAAATTCAAGGGTTAAGCATAGGAAGGATTTAAGATGTAAAGAATAAGAAAGATGGTATTCAATTGGAAGGTTGCAAGATTTTGAAGGGGGTCATTTGCAAATTTTTGGCCAATGGAAGGCTATCAAGCCTCCCCAATCGACAACCCTCTCCATTTCATTCTTTCTTTCAAAATCCTGCACCCACACACTCAAGAGAAGTTAGGGCTTGGGGAAATTTCTGCAAATTTGGCTAAAAAGAGTTCAAGGCTTGATTGCAACTAATTCACAACTCAAGGTAATAATTACTTCATAGCTCTAAGGTGTGTGGTTAGTGAAGTTCATCCCTTTCTTCATCCTTTAGTATGCTACCCTAGGATGAAAGGAAGCAAGAGACTAAAGTAGGGAGGCATATAGAGGTTAATGATTGATGATAACGTATTGGAATGATTCATGAATCTTAAAATTAAAGATTTCATAGGAAACTGGAGTTGGGAGATTCATGGATTAAATCCAAGAATTTAATCAATGACATAATCAAATTCTTGATGTTTAGATGTTACACAATGTTCCTATATGTTTATATACATCATATATATCATAAAACTAAGTTTGGAGGTGTTTTGGTGGGTTGGAAACGAGTTTGGAACGAGAAAATGGCAAGCAGGACGTCAAAAAAGGCGTCATTTCTGGCTGGTTGCAGAGGTGACTCGACGAGTCACCCATATGAATCGGCGAATCGATATCAGATTTTGCATAAATTTGATTCCAGTGAGTTTTGACTCGATGAGTCGCCCTTCTGACTCGTCACCCAATTCACTTGTTTTAAGCCCTATAATGATACCATAACCTCATGGGGTCATTCCATACTTATATAACATATAAATTATTATGAAATGTAGCCCACAAATATATAAAACTCAATAAAGAACCTAATGGTGTCGGCGAATTCGGAATTTAAAACCGAAAACTTTAAATACTTTAATTGAGTTCTAAACATTGTGATATGATATAAAAAGCTTATAAATATTATTGTTTGATAGGTTTGGAACAAAAAGGAGTGCCGGTTACCGGTTTTGGACGTTAAGAGGCTATTGAGCAATAATTCTACACCAAGGCTAATTTAGCCTATTTCTGTGAGTTCTAATATTGATATATGTGTTGCATGCATAATTACATGTTGTTAGGCACAAAAAGGCCCAGTCAAACCTGTTCTGCATCTGAGGGGGAGATTATTAATCAAACATGTTGATGCTTTTGAAGGTTGAATTTAAGGCCCGTTATATGTCTTATTGAAACCTGAAAATGATTTGCAATATCAGTTTGAAACTGTTCTATGTGTTGCATGTGTTGCAACAAAGGCAATTTTGTCCATGCTGTTCAGTCTGCTGAACAAGGTGGACATAAACTGTCTACGCTGCTCTACACTGATGAGCAGCTTGGGCAGTTTACAAGTGTTCTGTTCTTTGTGAACAGAACCTGTTCTTTGTGAACAGGCTAAACACTTTATGGAATATGTTTCCAAGTCCTCATGTATTGTTTTTTACTACAAGATCAGTTTACAAAGTAGAAGACAAAGTGGAAATCAGAACTGTCAGCCTGCCCAAGCTGTTCTGTTACATGAAGACAAAAGGATATTTGAAAAAGGGTGACACACCTTTTTCTTATATCAAAATAGGCCTTTACAAAGGAAGAAAAACACAAAGTTGACATTCCTTATTTAGTTAAAGGCAATGCAACAGTAAACAAAGTGAAAAGACAAAAGTTCTGCTCACATGAAGACAAGTCTGCTTTTCAGAATGTGCAGAAAAGTTTATGTTGTCTTTTCAACAAGACTTTACCTTTTTCATTCCGTCCAATGAAGAAGCTTCACTTAGATCCTCTGAGTGAGTATAAAAATAAACTTCCAAGGATTAAAAGAATAAGCCAATAAGCTAAGTGCTTAAACGAAGAGTGAACGTGCATTCAAAGTAAGTCTTTCATGCATGCAAGTCTGCTTGAATAAAACAGTGCTCAGTGTCTAAGTTGTTTTTGTTCAAGCTGTTCCTCAGAGTCTTGTAAACACAGTGAGTGATTCTTAGTGAGTGTATTCATTGTAATTAGTTTAAGTCAGTCTTAGACTAGTTAAACATACTGTTGTATCTGTCATCTCAGCTTGAACCTTTCCGCATTCAAGCTCGTTTGTAATTAACATTTGTTGATAATACAAACAAACATTAAGAAAATTGTGTGTAGTTTTTAAATATGTAACAACCCAGCTTTTGATCCAGTTATAATCTTTGTACTTTGAGAAAATAATGTAATTTTATTACATTAATTATTTTGTTTAATTTCATTGAATATGAAAATATTTAATTAAATTATTTATAAATGATTATGAATTATTAAAATGATTAGAATAAAGAGATGTAAAATACAAAAGTTTAGTGGGTTAAACTACTAATATAGCTAAGTCACATATATTAACCAAATTAATGGTCATTTAACAACCATTTAAGAATTTCACTCTCTCGCTCTCTAATCTCTCTCTACCTCTCGGCTAATCTCACCAAATCATCAAGAAATTTCATAAAGGGTGCAATCAATTGAAGAAATTAAAGCTAAGGAGGTGTTACAATTAGCAACAATCAACAACAAACTACAAGATTTAGAGGTAATTTTGATAATTTTATCATAAATTACGAGTATGGGTTCGGTTTTATTAAGAACCGAAACCAAAGAATTAAGAACATGAAAATTGTGATTTGCATGTATAAAATTATGATAGATTATGATGAGTTTAAGTGAATAGATGTTAAAGAAACAAAGATTTTAGTTTGGATCATCCAAATAATGATAAAATCGGAACTTTTGTAAAACTTGTGTTCTTGATAAAGTTATCATTTTTGGATGATCTTGATTAAAATATGATGTTATTAATAAGGAAAATAGTATAAAAACACTCAAATAATGATATTATAACAATATAATACATTGCATGTTATTAAAATGGATTTTTAGAGTGAAATTGATAAAATCCGTATGAAAATATATAAGAACATGAAGAACATTTTTCTGGAAATTATGAAGATGTGAGGTCCGAACTCGGATGGCCCGAGTTCGGATGGTTCTAAATTCGGATGTCAAATCCGAATGATTCTAATTCGGTTCAAAATGTTTAAATTCGGATGAGGCTCATTTCGGACATGACTTGAATTCGGATAAAAGCTCATTTCGGATGATGATCAATTCGGACCAACTATTACAGTTCGGATCACTTTGGTCCGGATCCGGATGATCCGAATCCGGGCTTATCCGAATTCTATGTATTTGATATTTCAATTAATAAAATGAAAGATTGACAAGATTATCAGTTATCAGAATCAGATAAAATTCAAGATTTTAAATGACCAAAAGATGATGAAATTCCATGATAATGATGATGATATTGACATGATTGATATAATATGATTCTGGACAGGTTCAGTTAATATCTGAACATTGATTTAAAGACTTATAGACTTAAAAGCGGATCAGAGATTTGATTGACAGAACAGAATTGACAAAGATAAAATCCTGAGATAACTCAGGTGGCAGATTTTAATATCTGTTTGATAAAGACCCAGACCAGTGAGTTATAGATATTCAGATTGAACATGTTTAAATTCCGGTTGAGATATATTGTTGATGTTAGATTTATTGACATTCATTGTATCAGCTGGATTGAGACATGTGCACACCATGATTGGGTGTTGCCCAGTGAATCATGATAGCTATTTGATTATCATTTCATATTGCATCTAAGATTTCTTCAGACATTGCTTTATGATTCATTGCTATCATGACTTCTATGACTTAAGCTTTCATTATTGATCCGAAACTTGATAGATTTATTCAGCTTGACTAGCCCTGATGGTCTATTGTTCTAGACCTGGCTAATTCACCAGTTCTTATGAACTTGGTAATGACCTCCGATGTTCCGCCATATTGACTTACTGGTAGCTAGCCCAGTATGTGGCTGATCCCCACGATTTAAGCGTGAGTGTGGTCTGAACATCATCCTATTCTATGATTCTATATCTCAATCATGAGGGCTGTAGCGGCAGCCAAGACATATCACGCTAAGACTGATGTCCCGCTTGACACACATGTTGATATTGAAAATCTATAAACTCACTAAGCTTTGCTTACAGATGTTGCATTAATATTTTACAGGAAAAGCCAAAGGAAAATTACCTGCAGGACCTAGTACTTAGGTCATTCAAGATCCAAGTTTTGAAGCTTTCCTAGACCACTACTTAACAAACCTTCTGGTACTGATTGGAAGACAGCAAATGTGGTGGTTTTGGGTAGACTTGATGTGACTTATGATGTTATGACTAGATTAGATGTTACCCTATTATAACTTTAAATTGAAAATCTGTAATCTGTAATGGATTTAATCCTAACTTGTATGTACATGTAATTTTATTATTCCGCAATTTAATTACCCTATCTTAGTATGATTGATATTGTATTGTATGAATTGGGACCTAGACTCTGAGGACTGCCCCGTAAGGGATGGTCTTCACAAAATAGCTGTATTCACCCCCCCTCTACAGCTTAAAGCTATATACTTGGGATATCTTTTGGGACCTACAACTGGTACCAGAGCAGTTTAGAGTGTGTGTCATTCTAGATCTCTCATTTTCCCAAAGTTTCCATGGACAACAGTGCTGCAAGTTCCTCATACTATGACAATGGCTCAATGGGCAAACCTCCAAAGTTCAATCATCAGAACTTTTCTGGTTGGAAGTGCAGAATGATGCTCTACTTAGAGAATCTGGATGTGCAACTACCAGAGATTGTAATGGAGGGTCCCTATGTGCCAACCTCTGTTACAACTATAACTCCTGCTGTTGAAGGAGCTGCTCCTGAAATCAGAACATTTGAGAAAGCAAAAGCTCAATGGTCTGATGAAGACAAAAGACCGGTGGCTCTTGATGCAAAGGCCAGAAACAATCTGGTCATCTCTCTACCTGATGATGTGTTCAAACAGGTTGAGAAGATGTAGACTGCAAAGGAGATGTGGGATACTTTGTGTACTGTCTATGATGGACCCACAATCACACTAGACAACAGGATTAATAATCTTGTTAGACAGTATGAACTCTTCTTTGCAAAACCAAAGGAGACTCTCACTGAAACCTACACCAGGTTTACTGCTCTTGTAAATGATCTCAAAGCTGTTGGGATCACCAAGGACAGCCTGACTCTGGTAAACAAGTTCTTAGATGTCCTACCTGAAGAATGGAATTATTTTTCTACAATTTTAAGGAATTCAGGTACCATCAGAAGTATGGATCTTGTTAACTTATATGGATCCTTACTGAATGATGAGCAGTCAAGGCAACAGAAGAGAAATGCCTTGGAAATATCTAAGAAAGGTGCAGCCTTTGTGGCCAGTGTGAGACAACCTATAAATCAAGTGAGTGATGTGTTCACTCAACCTGATCAGGAAATGTCTGATGAGGAAGACAATGCAGATATTGGTGAACTGGATGATGAGCAAATGATAGCCATGCTTGTCAAAAGGTTCAACAAGAAAAGGTTTGGAAGAAACATGTTGCAAGAAAGTTCAAATGCTGTCAAAAAGAAAGCATTTGACAAGACCAAAGCTGAGTGCTTCAAATGTGGCAAAACTGGCCACATAGCTGCTGACTGTGTGTCAAAAGCTGTTGGTCAGTCATTCAAACCAAACAAGACAAACAGGGATGATGGCTATAGGGTTAAGTACCTTATGGCTATGGCTAAGCTGAGCAAGTTGGAAAACTCAGTGGTTTCCAACCGGCAAAAGGGACTTATGGCAGAGACTTGTGACTGGGAGGAGTCTGATTCATCATCTGATGAAGAAGACAATAACTTTCTGATGGCCAACACTGATGTCCCATCAACCAGCAACTTCAAACAGGATCTGGCTGAAGCTGAAGCTTTTAGCAGCTTGGAGAACTGGAACCCTACAATGATGTATAAGGTACAAAATTTTATGGATTACAGTTCTGAAGAAAAAGTTAAAATGTTTGAATATATGCTTGTTGATCTGAAAGCTGCTGTTGAGAAGCATGTTGTTTTATTATCTGAAATCGCTAAGCTTAAAACTGATGTTGAAACAAAATCTAGTAAACTGGACAGTTTCCATAAGTTGGAAGCTGAACTTGATGAATTAAAATACATAAATTCCATTTTACTGGAAGAAAAGAGAGAAACAGATATAAAACATGCTAAGCTTCAAAAGATAGTTGACTCTTGGTGCCAATCTGCACAAAAAGTCAGCCACTGCATAAGTCAGCAGATTCCTGCACAAATCCAAGCCTATCTTGGAGGGGATCTTGACACAGCAGCTTCCATTGTTGAGGTTAATAATTTAAAAGAAGACTTGTCCACTCTTGGTGAGATTCCAAACACTTTTATTCAAAAAGTGAATGGTAAATTAATCTCAACAAACAGGTTTGTCAGGCCTCAAAACACTGACAGCTCGTGTGAACCTAGCTCAAAAGCTGCTGATGAAATAAGTTTTCCATCAAATAAGCTTGCTAAGTGCTCTGCTGATTTACACAAGCAAAAGAAAGGAAAGCATGTCCAAACTGCAGCTGTGGACACCAAACCTGTTGACAAAACAGGCTTTGGGTCTAAAGCTGATGTAAAAAGGCATACTAATCCTTTTAATGCTGAACATTTTGAAAATAAGTTTTCAAAAGGGAAGCAGTCTGCCTTTAACAAGAGTAAGTCTCAGATTGAAGGCAAACCTGCTGTGATTTCAAATAAGTTTTCTAATCATAGTGATAAACTGGTTTTAAATAAGAATAAGTCTCTCAAAACCAGAAATAATGATTATGTTGATAGGCAACATCAATCACATCTCAGGAAGGGCAAAGGGAAAGCCATTGCTCAGCCTGAGAGAGATGGGAATAGGTTTCCTAAACCTGTGGAAGTTCAAAAGCCAATTAAGCTTCCTATCTTTGACATCTGTCCTCCTAAAAAGAGGAAAGAAGAGACAGGCAAAGCTGTGGCTATTGAACTTTCCACTCAAGCTGTTGATTCATCAAAAAGTAATAAGTTTGCTAAATCTGCTGATGGAATCAACAGAAATAACTCAGAATGTGTTTCTGAAAGGTCTTCTTCCAAAAATGCTAAAAGGAGAAAATGTTATAAATGTGGAATGAAGACACATCTGGCCAAAGACTGTCCTGAAACTGAGGACATGAGGCCTGCTGACTCTGATGGTTCCCTCACTGCTAACATAAACAGTGTTGGAAACATCTCAGTCAATGAGAGTGGTATTCAAACTGATACCATTCAAATAGGGAATATTAGTGTTGACATCACAAGTCCATCAACAAATGTTGATGAAGTAGGAGAACTCATCTCTGTGATGAGTTCCCCTAAAAATGACTAATATTCTTCTTGTCACTCTGCAGGAAAAACAACCATCCCAGGTTTGGTACTTGGACAGTGGCTGCTCAGGGCACATGACAGGTTGTAAGGACCTGCTGAATGATCTCAGGCCTGAAAAAGGGCCAAAAGTCACATTTGGTGACAATGTACAAGGATCCACTGAGGGATATGGAACTCTTAAAGCTGGTGCTGCAGTGTTTAAAAGATTAGCCTATGTGGTTGGACTAAAACATAACCTTGTTAGCATAAGTCAACTATGTGATGCTGGCTATAAGGTTAACTTTGATGAGCACCTGGGTTACATATTGGATCCCCAAGCCAAAGTTGTGCTGTGTGCTCAACGAAAGAAAGGTGTATATGTTGTGGACATGCAATTTGCTGATCCCACAACTGAAACCTGTTTTCTCACAAGAACAAATGCAGACTTAAACTTGTTATGGCACAAAAGGCTGTCACACCTAAACTTCAAGAACATCAACAAACTCTGTAAGAAAGAGTTGGTGACAGGTTTGCCTTCTATGACCTTTGTTAAGGATAAACTATGCACAGCTTGTGAGAAAGGCAAGCAGAGGAAATCATCATTTAAATCCAAACATAACTTTTCTATTGATACTTCTCTCTTCTTAATCCACATGGACTTGTTTGGACCTGTTAATGTCCCAAGCCTAGGAGGAAGAAGATACACTCTAGTAATGGTTGATGAGTTCTCCAGGTACACATGGGTTATCTTCTTGAAGAGCAAAGGAGAGGCTGCTAGAGAAATTATTGGATTTGTGAAAAAGATGGAAATGCTGAACTCTGCCCAAGTGAAGCAGCTTAGAAGTGATCATGGTAATGAATTCAGAAACAGTACTCTTGAGGACTTCTGTGAAGAGAAAGGAATCACTCAAAACTTTTCAGCTGTAAGAACTCCACAACAAAATGGAGTTGCTGAAAGGAGAAACAGAACTCTCATTGAAGCTGCTAGAACCATGCTGTGTGTATCTGGTTTACCTTCATCATTCTGGGCTGAAGCTGTTAACACTGCCTGCTTCACCCAAAACAGATCCTTAGTGGTAAAAAGATTCAACAAGACTCCTTATGAGCTGCTCAAAGGGAGGAAACCTAATGTCAGTTACTTTCATGTGTTTGGTTGCCCCTGCTTCATTCTGAATCAAAGGGACCAACTGGCAAAGTTTGAACAAAAAACTGATGAAGGTGTGTTTGTTTGCTACTCTGCTATCTCTAAAGCCTACAGAGTGTACAACAACAAAAGAAAGGTGATTATTGAATCTATCAATGTCACCTTTGAAGAGTCCAAGAATGCTTCCACCAAAGCTGTTCCTGAATCAGTTTCAGGAGAATTAAACTTTGATGATCTGATGCATTCAAACTGTGAAGAGGACTCAAAAGCTTCCACTACACCCAGTGTGGAACCTATTAATCATGATGGGCATGATGATGATTATGTCAATACACCCTGTGTGAATAAGTGTACTGAACTAATTACTACTGCATGTCCTGAACCTATCAATGCTGATTTTCCTAGTTCCTCTGCTGATATGTTCAACAGTGGTCAGTCATGTTCAACAAGTGAACAGGCTTAAGACAACAGTGTGTCTGAAAATCTTGAGAGCTGTTCAACAGGACCTGCTGAAGCTGCTGATAATTCAGGAGAATCCTCATTGAAGAATGATCCTATGTGGATCAGATGTCACCCCACTGATCAAATAATTGGTGATATCAGCAAAGGGGTACAAACAAGGTGGGACAGCTTAGGGAACTTTTGTATGTTCTCTAGTTTTGTTTCACTAATGGAGCCAAAGAAAGTGGATGAAGCACTAAAAGATGCCAATTGGATCACTGCCATGCAAGAAGAACTTAATCAGTTTGAGAGAAACAAGGTATGGAAGTTGGTCCCTGCTCCTAAAGGTAAAACTATAATTGGCACTAAATGGGTTTTCAGGAATAAAATGGATGAGCAAGGTCATGTCATAAGAAATAAGGCAAGACTGGTTGCTCAAGGTTATAGACAGGAGGAAGGAATTGACTATGATGAGACATTTGCTCATGTGGCCAGGCTAGAAGCAATTCGCTTGTATCTAGCCTACGCTGCTCATAAGAGCATTAAGGTATTTCAAATGGATGTGAAGAGTGCATTTTTGAATGGGAAGCTGCAAGAAGAAGTTTATGTCAAGCAGCCTCCAGGTTTTGAAAATGAAAATCATCGAGGTTTTGTCTATAAGTTGGACAAAGCTCTCTATGGTCTCAAACAGGCCCCTAGAGCCTGGTATGACACTCTTACTGAATTCCTTATGAGCAATGGGTATTCCAGAGGTAAAGTGGATACCACACTGTTCATAATGAAGGTGAAATCTGATATTATGCTTGTTCAAATTTATGTGGATGATATAATATTTGGTTCTACCAATGAGCAGTTATGCAAGAATTTTTCATTACTCATGAAATCCAAATATGAAATGAGTATGATGGGAGAACTTACTTTCTTTTTAGGATTACAGGTTAAACAAACCTCAACTGGAATTTTTATAAATCAAAGAAAGTATACCTTGGATCTCTTGAAAAAGTTTAAATTTGATCAAAGTTCTCCTATTAAAACCCCCATGGCAACCAATGTAAAATTGGATGCTGATGCTAGTGGCAAAGCTGTTTCAGTAACAGCTTACAGAGGTATGATTGGGAGCTTGCTATATTTAACTGCTAGTAGACCTGATATTATGTTTGCCACCTGTTTGTGTGCTAGGTTCCAAGCTGATCCAAAGGAATCTCATCTAGCTGCTGTTAAAAGAATCTTCAGATACCTGAAGGGTACACCAGGTTTGGGTCTTTGGTATCCCAAAGACTCAAGTCTTGAACTAACAGGTTATTCAGATTCTGATTTTGCAGGCTGCAGGCTAGATAGGAAAAGCACAACAGGTGGATGTCAACTCCTTGGTGGTAAGTTGATAAGTTGGTGTAGCAAGAAGCAGAACTCAGTGTCTACTTCTACTTCTGAAGCTGAGTATATTGCTGCTGGAAGCTGCTGTGGGCAGATTCTGTGGATGCAGCATCAGCTTGAAGACTATGGGCTTGTGTATAGGAAAATTCCTATTCTGTGTGATAACACAAGTGCCATAGCCATTTCCAACAATCCAGTATTTCATTCAAGAACAAAGCATATTGAAGTCAGACATCACTTCATCAGGGATCACATTCAGAAAGGTAATATGGAGGTAAGTTTTGTTTCCACAAATGAACAGCTTGCAGACATTTTCACCAAACCTCTTGATGAAACCAGGTTTAATTACCTTGTCAGCAAGCTGGGCATGTTAAACAAAAGTGACTATGTGTCCTTATAGGTCTAAGACCTTGTATGTCTCACACTGCTCAAGTTTCTCAAAACAGCTTAGACAGTACAGGCTATGCATGTTTTGTACTTAGCCATTTTTCTGAAATCCTTGAACAGCTTGAACATACAACAGGCTGAACAAAAACAGTTTACTCGTCCAGCCTGCACTGATGGTCCATTCTTCACTCTGCTCCTTCTCTCACACTGATTTACAAGACATTGTCTTGTAACCTGATCAGCTATTGGACACAACCTGTTCCTACATGGCTGAACAGGTTGAGGGAACAGCTTGAAGAATGAACAACTTGTGATGACCCTGCTCATCACAGGTTTGACCAACAGCTTAGACCAACAGTTTTTAATTACCTTTCTTCACAATTAAGTTACTTAATTTCTGTTTTTATTTAACTTAATTACTGCGGATAATGTGGGTTACATGTGTTAGTGATTAAAAAGGGCTCAAGTGGTCTGAGAAACGGTCTGACATGGACAACTGTTCTGTTTTCCGTTAACGACCTTTTCAAATCAACCGCCCAGATGTTTCTCTCTCATACCCTCTCACATTCAAATCCTATAAATACCTCATACTGTTTCATCTTCGTCTTCCTCACTACTATCATAAATCTCCTAAGAACCCTAAAAATCGACTAAGTGTCTCTGCTATTCTCACTACTTCAAAAATGGCTCACAGAAACAACCTTTCCTACCAGTATTTATTGGTGATGATGTGCAGAAACATTCATCAGTCACCACAATGCTAAGCCTCAAACCCACTAACTACATTGCAAACCTCACAATCCCCAAAAACTATGTGGGGAAAGGTTATGACCAAATGGTGGAGTTTTTGACAGTTCATCCGTTGAACTATGCCATGACTGCTACTCCTGGTGTCCTGTACCAGAAATGGTGTACGAGTTTTGGTACACTTGTTCCTACAACCCCAACACCAAAGTCGTCAAAGGGACTATTCTCAATGGGACTCAGACCATTGAGATCACTATTGATCTTCTCAGGGAGGTTCTTCATCTGCCCGTTGCTGATTCATATGACATGCCTCAGCCTGAAAATGAACAAATCGGCAATCTGCTACGCTTCTGTGGTGTAGCAGAACCCAAAATTGGTGCTACGCTGTTCAAGAAGGATCTGTCTCCTACCTACAGCTTTCTATTTGCCTCAGTGATGATGAGCTTCAGCAGCAAAGTTGGTTCATTTGACCAACTGAGCCATGATGAAATCCAAATAGTCCTACAACTGGTGGATGAGACTACAATGGACATGGCTAAGTGGATCTTTCTGAACTTGAGGAACCTGGTGCAGCAGGAGACAAGACCAGCTGCTGTTCGATACCCCAGGTTTCTGAGCCTCATATTCAGACACATTTGTGGTGAGCATCTGTACAACTCTCAGCCCTTACTTCATACTGTTGCCTTCCCTGTAATAGGGAATAGAGTTTTCTATACTGCTGTTCTTCCAAATGAGCCTCCTCTGTCAACACCAATGAGGAGGTTGTTAGGATTGGTGGAAGGACCCTCTGATGTGAGGGTGGATCCAGAAGCTGCTCCCAAGAGAAAATCCAAAGCCAGGTCCAAACTTGTTAAAAGGACCATGGCAACCACTGAAGTTGGGCCTGTGCAAAAGAAGGCCAAAACAGCTTAGTCTGAGTCTGCACCCTTAGCCTCTGTGGCTGAGGGGGAGCAGGCTCCTCACCCTGGTTCATTCGTTGAACCTGAAGCCTCTGTGGCTGGTGCCTCTGTGGCACTTGAGACTATGGAACAGGTCAACCCACCTGTTTCTGACCCAGTCTCTAAACCTGTCCAGTCTGAACCTCTCATCACCTCACACAATCACCCACTTCATCCATCCAATACCAACGCAAATCTCTAGCCAAAAAGAAACCAGTCCAAACAACCAGCTCCTCTGTTCCCTCTCAACAGGGTTCAGTTGTAAGAGAAGTCACCCCTGCTGCCTCTCCTATTTTGGGAGAAGGTTCAGCACAATTGGAGCCTGCTTCACTCCAACCTGAGTCCACCAAGAGTCAGCCTAGACCCTCTGGTTCCTCCCAACAGGAGCCAGTTGTACAAACGGAGATAGCCACCTCAACTATTCCAGCCTCCCAACAGGCTGAGAATATTGAAAGACAGGAGCCCTCTCCACTCCATACTGAGTCCACACTGACCCCTCCTCAAACTTATTTACACCCTGAGTCTGCACGAGGTGCCCACACTGCTGGTATAGACCAATCAGCAGCTCAGCCTCAAACTTCTGCTCCCCATGATACAGCTGTTCTACACCAAACAGCTGCTGAGGGACCAACAACCCAAGCTGATGAACCTCAGGGAACATACCGTCCCTTTGGTGAGGCTGCTCCTTATTTGCAAACTCCATCAGCAGGTTTCACCACTGCTGATGTTGAAATGCATATCCCATCTCCCCATGATGAGGTGCTTTTACACCAAGGCACTGCAGAGGGAACACCCACTGGCCTTCATGAAGGTGTTGCAACACAAGCAGCATCTGAAAGGCCCCCAACATCAACCCCTTCTTCTGATGATGCAGCTACAGCCGCTGCTGAGGGACCCTTTGACCCCTCCAAGCTGGGCCACATTACTTTTGCCCAGGCTATGGAGCTTCTCTCAAATGTTCCTCTTCCTTCTCCATCACATCCTCATACACCAGCCTCATCATCTTCTTCTCCATCAACCCAATCTAAACAGTCCACCCATACACCTCCATCTCCTAAAGACCTGCTTTGAAGGATCAGCTTTCTCTGCTGACCACCAAAGTTGGTTCTTTAGAAACAACTATGACCTCTCTACCCTCTCTTATTTCAGACTCTGTGTCTGAACAGCTTAAGGGATTCTTTGATCTGTTCAAGGATTCCTTCCCTACCACTCCACAAACTGATACTTCTCCACAGCTGCTTGCACTCACTGCACAGCTGCAAAATGTGTCCACCTCCCTCTCCTCCATTCTTTCACTACAACAGGACTCTGTGTCCTCAATGACAGCTATTTCTCAACAGCTGTCATCTCTTCTAACTTCTTGCAATTCTACCCTTCCTGCTACTCTTACCAGCTTGAACACACTCAATGGTTCCCTATCCAATTCTGTGTCATCTAACCTTGCTGATGTGCAAGATTCTCTAGAATTACATCTTGCACAGCTTCAAAGTTTGTTGTTCACAGCTTCTGATAGGGAAAACATTGTTAAGCTGACCTCCCTTGCTGATACCCAATCCTCTTCTTTTCAAACCTGTCTTTCACAGCATGCAGAGGTGAAGGACAACTTGGCATTCTTAGTGAATAGCCTTGTTGGCCTCAGGCCTGCTGCCAAAACTGCAGGTAAGCCTGATGACTTCGTGTCTTCAGGCAGATCGGGTGTTGAAGGTGCTGATACATCTCCTTCAAAGGGGGAGAAGTCATCTGCCTCGAAGACTAAGTCTAAAGGGGAGAAAACTTCTTCTCCTAAGGAGAAATCAGTGCCTGCAATACTCACTGGTCAACCAGCAGGAGCATCTGCAACAGGTACAATGGAGGGTGCCTCTCACGCTGCTCAGCCTACTCAGGCTGAATCTCCAATCCCTGCTCAGTCTAACGGGAAGGAATCTATTCCTGAGGGCAGGCCAAGCAGCAGAAGGAGGCATCTGATTTTAGAAGAAGAAGAGGAGGAGGAGGAAAGTCCTGAAGCTGCTGTCACTACAGCAGCTAAAGGAAAAGAAAAAGCAGCAACGGATCCTCAACAGCAGAAAGCAGCAGAGCTTAAATTTCACAAAGCCAGGGCCAAAGAAATGGGTCTTCCTATGCACAAATATTTTGAGTTTAGAGAAGAACAGCTTCAAGCCCTGGAAGCTTTAAGGAAAGAAGATGAATCTGCCAAAGCTGCTAAGTCTTTTGCACTTCAAGAGGCAAGGAAAGTCAAAATGTCCTCTCTGGTTGTGCAAAAGAAAATATTGGAAGCTGCTAAGGGATCAGCAGAAAAAGAAAAGGGTGCTCTGGTCTCAGTGGCCAAAACTTCAGTGCCTTCTGCAAGAGCTCAGTTTCACTTTGACAACCTGGCAAGAAGAAAATTTCAAGATGTTGCTGATAGAAGGCTTGCCAAGGAAGCAATTGTCAAAGTTGTGCCCATATCAAGAAAAGGCAGTCAGTGGAAGTTGAAAATAACCAGAATGGGTGCAGCAAGCCCAGAACTAGAAACATATGACTACACTGACGTTGCACAAATGGGGTACAGAGAATGGATTGAGCTGGCAGTTGCTCTGAGTGAGTCTAAGTCAGAAACTGCTAAGACTGTCAGAGCATATGTCAAGAAGCTGATGGAGAGAGTGAAGAATCTTGGCCTGATCTCCAAAGAAGTTAGTGAAGGTGTCTATGTGACACAACCTAAAATAAAGGCCAGGAGGACAAGGAAGGACACTGAGATGGAACAACTCCTCATCTTGATAGAACAAGGTGACTATGCTATTGAGATGAAAGGAGTTGATCACAGCCTGCCTAGTGGAATTGAGTTTGAAGATGGCAAGATCATTGAAGAGCCTGAGCTGGGGGCATTTTTTGTAGATCCCTTAACTCAGAAGAAATGTTTTCAGAGAGCATCAGATCTATACAAGGTGGATCTGAGACAGCTTGTAGCCTTCAGACTTGCAATTTCATTCAGGCAGTCAAGTAGGTGGAGAGCAGCTATTTGGGATCAGCTCAGAGGCTGTTATGAAAGAGGTGAACTTGAGGATCCTAAGTTTATGATAATAAGAAGTGAGATTGAAGAACTTGAGGATACTAGAGAGCAACTTGAGAAGATGTTTGAAGGTCCCCCTCCATTGTGATGAAATCCATCTACCATCTGGGTAGGTGAAGAATGGAAGTTGTCCTCAGTTGGACAGGCTTACCATTATCTGCTCCCAACAAAAACAGTCCAAAATCTGATGTACATTAGTTGTACTTTATTTACATATGTTGTAATTTTCTCTTTTGCATTAGTTGTAATATACATCAGTACATCAGTTGTACTGTTGTTTAAACATGTGTTGTTCTAATGTAATAAAAAATCAGTGTATATATAAACTGATCTTTTACTTTATGTTGATGTTGTAATTTTATTTCAACAAATGTACTGTAAAAATATATAGTGACTTTTGATAAGGCCAGCTTAGACTGGTTATTGCAAATAGGGGGAGATTGTTAGGCACAAAAAGGCCTCACTCAAACCTGTTCTGCATCTGAGGGGGAGATTATTAACCAAACCTGTTGATGCTTTTGAAGGTTGAATTTAAGGCCTGTTATATGTCTTATTGAAACCTGAAAATGATTTGCGATATCAGCCTGAAGCTGTTCTATGTGTTGCATGTGTTGCAACAAAGGCAGTTTTGTCCAAGCTGTTCAGTCTGCTGAACAGGCTGGACATAAACTGTCTACACTGCTCTACACTGATGAGCAGCTTGGGCAGTTTACAAGTGTTCTGTTCTTTGTGAACAGAACTTGTTCTTTGTGAACAGGCTAAACACTTTATGGAATATGTTTCCAAGTCCTCATGTATTGTTTTTTACTACAAGATCAGTTTACAAAGTCGAAGACAAAGTGGGAATCAGAATTGCTCAGCCTGCCCAAGCTGTTCTGTTACATGAAGACAAAAGGATATTTGAAAAAGGGTGACAGACCTTTTTCTTATATCAAAATAGGCCTTTACAAAGGAAGAAAAACACAAAGTTGACATTCCTTATTTAGTTAATGGCAGTGCAACAGTAGACAAAGTGAAAAGACAAAAGTTCTGCCCACATGAAGACAAGTCTGCTTTTCAGAATGTGCAGAAAAGTTTATGTTGTCTTTTCAACAAGACTTTACCTTTTTCATTCCGTCCAATGAAGAAGCTTCACTTAGATCCTCTGAGTGAGTATAAAAAGAAACTTCCAAGGATTGAAAGAATAAGCCAATAAGCTAAGTGCTGAAACCAAGAGTGAACGTGCATTCAAAGTAAGTCTTTCATGCTCAGTGCTTAGTGAGTGTATTCATTGTAATTAGTTTAAGTCAGTCTTAGACTAGTTAAACATACTGTTGTATCTGTCATCTCAGCTTGAACCTTTCCGCATTCAAGCTCGTTTGTAATTAACATTTGTTGATAATACATACAAACATTGAGAAAATTGTGTGTAGTTTTTAAATAGTTGTATTCAACCCCCTCTACAGCTTAAAGCTATATACTTGGGATATCTTTTGGGACCTACACATGTTCATTTTAACTGTGACATTGTGCATATCTACTAAGCATCTACGATGCATTACATTGACTGTTATCATATGATCATGGCCTATGGCCGGAAACCTTACTTGATACCCAACTATGCACATTGACCTCCTATTATGATTTGATTCCTTCTTCATTCATATCGTGATTATACTTCGTTAACCCATTGTGAGCTATGCTCATTTATTTGGCTTCACTGGACGTCCAGATCATTATTATTATTATTATTAAGCGCCTTACTACGTGTTTGTGCGTATAAATTCCTACACCGCATGAGCTCGCGGGTAAGTGGCCGGACTTCGGGTGCCGGTTGGAGTTGCGCAGCTGGACATTGATCCATAGCTGTTGGCAACGGCGGGTTAGCGGGTTACGTACCGCAACCTATGCAAATTGATGGGTTATCCCTACACTATTTTATTAAAAGATATTGCACTTGTCGTGTTATAATCATTTTCATTACTATTACATGTGTATGCTTGCACGCCTTATCAATCTAGTAACTCACTTAGCAAATTTTATTTGCTAACATATCTCACATTTCATGTAATACAGGAAGTGTTGATAAAGGAAAGGAGGTTTCTAGAGTTTGAGCAAACCGTTACTGGATTTTAACTTTGGTAATGCAAATAGTGTATACATTGGGAATTTTGGGTAGTTGTCTACCAACACCTTTGGTTATGTAATTATTTATACCCCCAATGTCTTTTGGGATGATGATGATGATTGTAGAATATATAGAAGTATCCTGTAAATTTAAAGTATGTTTCAAATCATAGCTTTCAAGTAAACAGGGATAAGGGTTCCGTACGAACGGGTCATGCCCAATTTTCCTAAAAATCTAGTTAATTAACATTAATCATATAAAGTCCCATTATCTTCTCAAAAATTGGTCAAAGAAAATTTATCTCTAGAATGTTTGACATTAGAGGAAGCAATTTTACCACTTTTTTGGACCTCATTCTTTTATGTCATAAATCTAAAGTTGGCTTTTCTAACTTGCTGAAATTTACTGAACTATTGCACTTTCTCCAAGTAGTAAAGTTTGTCGTGCTAATCTTTGTTCCAATCAACCCCTTCGAATGGTCCTCAATAGTACACATATACGAGTCAAATTGAACCATGCAACTCATAACATCAATCAACTGAGAAAGAGATATCAAATTAGTTGAATTCGCAAACTAAATAAACATTAAAATGGTGATTGTGTCTGTTGAAATGAACCTTTCCTTAAGCTTGGAAATCATTCAAGGGTATAAACCCTACCTTTCAAGTATCAAGAACCAAGTGTTTACCTCAAGAACATTTTGATGTTTGTCTTGAAAATCTTTAGATTAGATATTGATCACGTATTTGAGTTAAATTTCATTACTTTCAGTTGGTTGGATTATGACTTGAACATTTTGAGTCTCAAAATCATGCTCCGGTATGTTTTTTTTTTTTTTTGACTTGCAAGAATGAACAATGAAGTTTCGAAACATTTGTTTGAAAGTCTTTTAACAAGTTTGAGGGAATTACATAATTAGTCCCCCAATTTGTGAATAAAAATGAGTGAAGTTTTAGAATAACATTGGTTCTTTAGACTTATTAAACTTGAAATTTTATTAATTAGGAACATAATTTCGAATGATGTCAGGTTTGGACAAAAATTTTACCACATGACACAAACCTTTAGAAAACATCAATTTTACACTATACATTGCTTAATCGAGATTTGACCCGTCAAAGCGAGCTAAGGTCAACCATTGACTTTGGTAGTAAACCTTTGATTAGTAAATCAACTTAAAATATAAAAGTACGTTGTTTTTTAAGATTTCAAAACTATAATCTATAATATAATCTTATATGGATACTATTATATGAATAAAAAATACGACACATGTCGTGCTCTCTCATGATTTGTCACATGTCGTCCTCTCCTTTTGCCACTTCATTTGCTAAATTTATTTTAAATTTTAAAGCAAATCATTTTTTATCCAAATTTAATATGATTAATTTAATAACTAATTAACTAAAATTAAACAAACTCTATTAGTCTTATAATTATTATATTATACATATTTATTTTTAAATCAACTCATGTAATATATGGGTATTAACCTAGTAGAAAATTATACAAGGAACTTTAACTAATGATGTTACTACATGGACTCCACCACACTTATACTTCGTCCTCGAAGTCACGCTGACTCAAACAAGCGTGTGTATTTTGACATCTTGTTAGTATTAGACTCTAGGTGTTGTTGGAACCCTTATGATGTTTTCATTGTACGAGAATAATCTCTATCTCCTTATTCCTTAGCTTCTTTGTATTTGTATCCAAAATACTTTGGCTTCCTTCACGTATCAGATTCTTTCGTCAATCTTGAGGTCAAGATGATTAGTATGAAATTACTCATTTGGAATACCATATCCAAATCACATTTTGGCTCCCCACAAATACATTTTGGTTGTATCCATATGATTTGTAGCCATTGATAATTGTAAATAAGATACAATAGATGTGTTTATATGAAAACATTTATCACAATTACATTTCAAAAGGTAAATCTTTCTCCATCTATTTTTTCATGTTTTGTGATATATCTGAACAACTTGACACAAACTAGATTAACAAATACAAACATTAGAATTAAGTCATGAAATTTGATCAACCGAAAGACTATTCAAATAGTAGGAAAACTGAAAACCATGGGTTGAAACCGAAAATTCATAAAAACCAAAACCTAATGTTTACCTTATTTAGAAACATAATATGTTCAGTTTATGTTAAGCCAAAAAAATGATTAAAATCGACTCATGCTCATCATTTAATTATGTTTAAAAAAAAGAAATTAAAAAATTAGGAGAATGAATGAAACACACGACACAATAAATTCTAGAGTTAATTGCATATATGGTCATTTAACAAACCACAAATTGCATATTTAGTTCTTTTTTCAAAAAAGTTGCAATGACAGTGTTTTAACTACTAAAAAGTTGCAATGACGATCATTTCTAACAAAATCCGTTAGAATTAAGTCAAAGAAACTTTAGTCTTTCTAATGACAAATGACCTTTTTGCAATTTATTATTATTATTATTATTATTATTATTATTATTATTATTATTATAACAAATAGGGGTAAATCTACCATGAGCAGCAACCTGAGAAATCAAAATTCTTATCTGAAGATCCAACTGTATTTATGACCAAACCCTAAAAAATATTATCTAAAAATCATATATATGAACAAAAGATATCTGGAAGTCAAATCATACCTTTGAATCATATCTAAAAACAACCTCTGACAATTGATCTAGAAATCCAATGGTTTGAACAAAATATGAATACACAAATCAGAAATCTAAAAAAGTCGTTCTTTCAATAGATCCTTTCAAATCTGATGAGAAGATATCTTCAACGGACGAATGCATGGATGAAACCAAATTTGAAAGCTATCATTGGATGAGACAAGCTTCATTAATGGGTGATGAATGAAATATAAGTGTCTTCGATTTATTCATGAAGAAACCAGAATTGAGTCTTTAAAGGATGATACTTACATGGATGGGTTTCTTTGGTCTAAAACGTCATGAACAATCCCTAACCCTTAAAGATCTGAAGAATATACCCATTAGTAAAACTCAAAACCTCATATCTGGAAACCCATTTGTTTCAACTCGAAATCATGAACAAACCCTAACCCTTCGATATTCGACAAATAAAACTTACCAAAATCTCATATTTGGAATCGAGAACTCAAAACCCACTTGATTCAACTCGTTGTCAAGGTTGACGATGGTTAAAGATGGCGACGAAGGTGGAGAAATCAGACGGCAGTGGAAGGAGTTCAACGAGTAAACATGGAAGATGAATAATGTGTTGTTCTTTTACATAAATTATAAGTGACTAATTACTGATTACAATGCTGATTAATAAGTGATTGTGCTGATTACTGAATACTGAATTAACAAGTGTTTTTTTTTTTTTTTTTTGCTTTTATGATAAATTTTTTGTTTTACGTAAGTGATAAACAAATAATAAACCAAACAAATGAATTTTGCCAAATCATATATACATTTAAATGAATATGTAACATCCTAAAAATTTAATTGTTGTAATTGAGGTTAATTAGTTTGGAATTTGTGATTTAATATAATTAAGTTGGATTATGAATGATAAGTATGTATTTGGAGAATTAAAAGTTGGTTGTTATGTTGAGTAATTAAGAAATTGAGAATTTCAATATTTTTGTTAAGTATGCTGATTATAATTTATAGTGATGATAAAATAAAAATGGAAATCTTTATTTATTGAAATCAGATAAGTAGAGAGGCGTAATGTGTAATTATGGAAAATAACAATTTAAAAGAGGGGATGCCCTTTCATTTTGTCATCTCTCTCTCTCTCTCTCCCTCCTCTCCCTCCCCCCCCCCCCCCCCCCCTCAAACTCTCACTCACACACTCTTTCTAACACTCTCTTTCTAAGTACGGTTCTCTCAAAACACAAATCAAGAACACAAAATTTCTAGAATCAAGTGCTAAAAAGTTGGATTTAGGATCTTGTTGATTCTGTTTTGTAAAATTATAGGAATAAGTAGGTCTTGCACCTCTTGTTGATTCTGTTTTGTTTTACCCTACATTTGCATTCACCCACCAGTGTGGGAATGTGAGCTGCAGATTTTTCCCTCATGTGACTATTGACTTCACAAAGTGATTCAGTTTTTAATTCTGTGGGGTTTGAAGAAAAGGTTTGTTGTTTTGATGAAGGACCATTCCTCCCAAAAACCTATTATGCACGACTGTCCTTCACAAAAGCTGTCATGTTGACATATCATTGTCTGTTAGTTCAATGACCTCTAAATAAAGACTTGTAGATGTTCTAAGTTTACATAACAAACAGTCTTAATGATCATGCTTCCAAATCTTATCATTTAGAAGTGAAAAAAATATACTGCTAGAAAACCTTTCTCTTCTTTGCTCTATTGATTACTCACAAACCTGTTACATAAATTTTAAAGCCTCAACCCCTGATACACTTATCATCTAGAAGTAATCAAGGGGGATGGAAAATGTCAAAGATTGAATTTTGTCCTTCGCTTGGCTGGCGCAAAGTGGAATATAATTCAATTCAATATCATGTTTCATTTGTAATCCTGTTAAAGGTATATCAATGTAAATAATGATAATTGACAAAATTATCATTCACTGATTTTTGTATATTTTATTTGTTGTTGTATAAGAACATAGTTGAATTCTTTTTGTAATTTATTGTTTGTTTTCAAGACAATTAGCTTTCATAATCTGTTAAATTTTTTGTGTTTGTATTATAAGAAACATATTTAAACTCTTTTTATACAATGAAGCGTTAATAACTGATTGGTCGCCAATGCATAAAGATCCCATTTTCTGGTGAGATGATATTACAAACTTTGAAGAGAATGATTTTCAGGTATTTGTTGTTATTGTCTATTATTTTTCTTTGTTTTTCAATTTATTTCTGGATAACTTTTTATTTGAAGATTGCAAGTTTTTCAACAATCTGATCGTTTGGCACATATTAGATTTTCAACAATATGTTCTTATTATTAATCTGGATCGTGCGAAAAATTATGCATGTATGATATAAATTTGTAGGTTATTAGTAGTTTTTTCGAGGTGAATAACATTCTTATAGTATAAAGGTATATAGCGTTCATTATAGGAGTAAAAGTTTCTAATTATTTGGATTTATTTGCCCTTTTAAAACACTAAACATGAGAGAATAGCCTATGAAATTTTGTTAGTTAATTAACAAACATCCTATTCTCTTCAAATTAGTTTACTACTTTTATTTGCTGCTGTCTCATTCTCAATCTCTAAATTAAACTGTTATTTTTAGCTCTAAATGCAAATTCTGCTGCTGTCCCATTCCTCTAAGACTTTTATAACAGCAGCCATTGTTTTGTTGAAGATGGATTATCCAGGTACCTTATTTCTTTAAATATGATTGTCAAATGTTAAGTTACAAAAGTTTTCTATAATTAAGGTTTTGCTAATTTAGCCTGAGTAGTTTTGTTTTTAAAATCTCTCAGGATAGCAGAGCTAAATTGCGCTTTGCTTGTTGCACAAAGTATATGTACTTGTAGCGATATACACACCTTAAGATGGCTGCTCAAATTTGATACCAGGGTGTCTCAATTTCATGCTAGAAATCAACAATTTCAGCACATTGTAATTTTAGGAAAAGGATGCTTGATGTTGTTTTCTCTTTGTTATTCACTCTCCACCCACTGTGCTTGAGATTAAAATGTTTAGATTCTTTGTTAGTGATATGCTTTGTTATTCCCTGTGTCTTCAAAGAATTCAATTATGATCAATATCAAGGGTACCCTGTGTCTTCAAGAATTCAATTATGATCAATATCAAGGATTTCCTTATTTTAGTATACTTATTATTCTTGGGTTTCAATCAATCTTTGATTTTGAGATTTGGGATTTCATGGGTAACGTTTATATATTTTTCATTTTGTGTTCTAGATTCAAATATAATACGGGTTGCTTTCTCTAATCTTTTTATTTTTATTAAAAAAATTCTAAACTATAGAACAACGGTTAATGTATACAAAATGTGTTTGACAGAATCTGTTTTTCAATGATTTTGATAATATGATATAACTTTTAGGCATAAAGTAGATTCTTTGCTTACCTGTTGGTTTTTGAATGTTTTCTTCTTTATTACTAGATTCTAACAGAAAAATAAAGAAGGGATAGATATTTGTTTATTGCTTACTGGTGTTCTACAATAAACTTGATCACATCTAAAAGAGGTTTAAGGGGGGTTGTTAGTAACTGATTATTGCTATTTTGAGGATGCAATGTTATCCTTAACTTAAAATATTATTAAATATGTAAATAAAGTTGACAAAATTGATGAAATAACAAAAGTCTCATATTTGACATTTAAAAGTCAAATAATGAATAAATGAGACTTTATTGTAAGTAAATAAAGAAATAGTAATGAATGATGAAATATTTATCTAAATTTGATATTTTTAAAAGATTGGATGTGTTGCAAAAAGAGTATTCGAGATCCAACATCAAATGAAAGTTCATTGCTATTTTAAACAAACTTTTAGTACTTTAATACGCAAAATGTATAAAATATCAAATTATGGTGAAATATTTTTATATTTTTGGTTATTTCTAAGGATTTTAGATTTGGTACAAAAAATCTTGTCAAAATTGAACGTCAAATGAAAGTTTATTGCTATTTTATGCAAGAATTACACTTTAACAAGTGAAAATACAAATTAGCAGCAAGAGGTATAATGTTTATATAGAAATGGTGTTTTAAGAAGATTTTTGATGTGTTGTGAAAATTTCATCGAAAACCGGTTTAATTTAAAAGTTCTTTATCATAATATGCAGTTTTAGCATAGTCGATTGCTATTTTGGGCTTATTCTGCAAAATCCAGGAAATTACTAAACTTTTTATAACTTCAGGGCTTCATATGCCTGTGTTTGATAAGTTTTGTACCACATTTGACAAGAGCGGACCTAAACTACTTTGCTATTATTGCTACTACTTTGCTATTATTGCTAATATTGAGTTATTAGCTCAAATTCAAGTTACAACTTCTTCCTCATTCCATCTCCAAACTTCAATTCAAGAGTTCCTATAAATTAATGTTTTGACAAATTTTTAGAAATACAAATCGTATATTATGTTTAGGAATTATATGTTTTTTTCTGTGATGTTCTTATGCTTAGGATAAATATTGTGCAGATGTGTGGTCGGATGGGCTTCCAAAAATACTTTTCTATGCATTTTTAAGTGAGTTCGTCATCAACAATATTTCGACAATTTATGGATCTCCACAAGATGTGTGTTGTAAAACTTCACTTTATTTTGATTGTAAAATGTAAGAATTACATCTAATTTAGATACATGTCTGGTTTTATGAATTACATCTATATTTTATCGAGGTAACCATTACTTAGTTTAGTATAGCTTGAAACAAGGTTAGGTGCTGCTGTGATATTTCTTTCTATTTTACTGTTACAAGCACACACCATGACACCTGATGAAATTTCTATTTTAATGTTTTTACTGATCTTTCGGTTTTCTGTTACGAACAGCAGCACTCCGAGACTCCCAGAAGTTTTAGAGTCCCTCACACACACACTTAATCTCAAATTTATTGCAGCCATATGTGAAGGATAAATGGAGTATAATTGTTCAATTGATCAAGAAATCAGTAGGCTAAGGTCGTATAGCCATACAGAGTCTCTGACTGCACATCTCACACACTTACATTTTCTATTACTATTTATATGCAACGAAATTATAGGATAATGGGTGAATTCACAATACAAATGATCATGCAACATCACTAAATTGAACCAGAACCAAGGCTGATAGCCAAGGCCTTTTTGGCCAAAGTCATGGACTTGACAAAACAAAGACTAGAACCATTTTTAAGTTGCTGTGAATTTGACTTAAACATCAATAAATGCGATATACAACTCCAGAAGATCCACAAATGTCTCTTGGATATTACAAGGTAAACATGGATCTGTGATGTAGTTATGCTAAAATGTCGCTAATCAAAATCGTGTTCCTTTGCTACTTTGAAATTAAACTTGGATATGATGAGGTAATGTAAATATCTCTCTGTTTGTGCATATTCTACCACTCTAGATAAAGTTGAGGAGATAATGCTACTACACAGTGAAAGATTAGTTACAAGAGTCGGGGTTGTACGGCAAACACAAATAAAAAATAAATTTTTTTCACCGCCGCTTTGCGCGGGTACACTGCTATATATTGGAATGTAGCCATGAATACCCATAAATAAAACATTTATTTGTAATTAAAGGTTTAACTTCAAGTCTTCAACCATTTTAACAAAAAAAAAAAAGAGAGAGAGAATTTGTATTCTTGTAAATACCTGAAATTTGTCGTAAAAAAAATTTTAATAGATGAAAGTTAGGTTGAAGAAGGAAATATAGATAATAGAGATATTTGTGCAAAAAACCATCATCATGTTGAACATTTTTTGTGATTAAAACCTTCAATCATTTTTCATTTTATAAAAAATCCAACTAACTAAAACTTATCAAAATGATTTTTTTATAAAAAATGACTTGCAACCTTATGATAAAAAACCTCAACTAACTAAAACTTATCAAAATGATGTTTTTACTCTCAGAAAAATGACTTGCAACCTAATGAACCGGTTGTATTCTGCTGACCAATCATTGATCTCTGACGAACATTCTTTCTAGCAAACTCATCTGTCTGTGTTTTATTATTCAAATTCACATTTTTTTGTTGGAATTTAATTTCTCGGTGAAAGTTTGTTGGTCGCTGATGACTCGTCGATGGTGACCTATGACTTTCAATCGGTTACAACCGATAATATCTCAATCCCATGAGTTTTTGCTGCTTGAGGATTTTTTGTGCAATGAAAATTGGTTGAAGGTTTTAACCATAAAAATGGTCCAACTTAAAGATTTTTTGCATAAATAATTCTAATAACAAGCAGTGGAAGCGCTTGATAGAACATTACAAGATATCATAGGGGTCGCACTCCCATTTGGGGGAAAGATTATGATTTTAGGAGGTACATCACGTGGTACTACAAAGGTATTGGTGACCCCTGTCAAGAAATTCAATTGAGATGGAGTCTACACATCAAATGTGGTGTATCAAGAAGTCTTGCGTGATTATTAAGGTACAATCCTATAGTTCGCATTACTCATATGTTTCAATACTTTATCTTTGATAACTATCAACCTTTTATTATTTGCAGGATGTACATTAAACGGATCGTTCAAGTGAAGCATTACATATTTGGATATTTTGGATGCATAAAATGAAAAATGCTTGTAAATTTTTTATCACAAATATATTTGATCATATTTTTGTCTGTAACCATATGGTTTTTATGATATTTGACTGACATTGAAACTTAAGGTACTTTTCTTTTACGTTGTTTAAAGATATTATTCATCATCGTCATCTATTAAACGAACAAGTAATCGAAAAAAATATTTGTCGCCGCCGCCGCTTTGCGCGGGCATGTAGCTAGTGTATATATATATATATATATATATATATATATATATATATATATATATATATATATATATATATATATATATATATATATATATATATATATATATATATATATATATATATATATATATATAGACTAAGGATCTTTTGTGAACACTTTATTCGTTGTGAACATTGTGAACAACCATAAAATAGCTTTTGAATCTTATGAATCTTGTTGAAAATACTACCGAACCCTTCTATCAACTCATTAATCTTATTGGATCCTATGGATTTTATTGAATCCAATTAATTTGTCGAATCTCATGAATCTTGTTGAATCTTATGCATCTTGTGCATCTTGTTATAAAAACTACGTACTATGAACCTTTTGAATGTTCTAAATCTTAAATAGACACTTCTATGTACCTTTTGAATTATATGAATAATACTACAAACACTTGTTGATATATATGAATGATTATATGTATTTTTTTTATTTGTTCACAACGAATAACTTGTTCACAATGGATTCCATCCCTATATATATATATATATATATATATATATATATATATATATATATATATATATATATATATATATATATATATATATATATATATATATATATATATATATATATATATATATATATATGTATATATATATATATTAACTACTTAATAAAACATTTAGTTAATTACAACCACAATTGCATAAGGTACAACCATTTGATGCGAATTCTTGAATTTTAAGACATGTAAATTAATATGCATTGGGTACAAGTGAGTAATGCAAAATATCATTAAACTTGCAGATTGATGTAACGTGACCTCCTCTTGCTTTCCAAAGACAACCACTCCGTCTTCCCAAAACCGTCTTCTCCTTTCCCCATTATGTTGAACCCTTAATCTTCCAATCGCATATCTCTCTCAATCGCATATCTCTCTCTCTCTCTCTCTCTCTCTCTCATGGCTTTTAGACTCCGATGGAGGCGGTGGTCATCCACAAGAACCCAAGAAAGTGCCGACCGCCGCTGCTCGTAACTCTACCGGTGACCAGATCGAGACCATCCGGATGGGTTTAGTATCTCCTTTCAATTCATTTTTTTTGGTCTGTTATATTTGTGTATGTTGTCGAATCTTTATCTTCTGTAAGGGTTTCGGTTCTCATCAATTCGTTCACTGAATTTCTTCTTCCTTTTTCGGTTCATGCAAATATTAAGCTATACATGTTTATTATGCCTACATGTCATTCGATTCAGTTTTAGCTCATTGTTTTTTGCACAAATTTTGGATGAATTTCCGTTTAGCCGTTTAATAGTATGTATACGAGTATATATTTTTAAAATTTCTTGATTTTCTTCAAGGGCTGAAAAAAAATTACAAATATCTTATTTGCAATGGAGGCTTTGAAGAACGACTCTGTTTCTGATTTCTTGTTATTTGATCATGTTCTGGTAATATATATTTCTAAACCGTTGGTTATTTGTAGTTGGTAATAGATATGCAGGTAGGAGATTGGTTCTGAAGTTTTTGAATCTCCAACTAACGATCGAATATGCTTTGCTTCTTGAAGTTTTTTATTTAATTAATGGAATTTTTTATAGCAGCTTTGTATTATCGTATGGAGAACTACTTGCAAACATGAAAAGGTATCAACCACCATTCAAAGGTATACTGTTCAATTGAAGGTAATTTTTGTAGTTTTTTAGTCAACTATTCAAATTTTTTATAGCAGCTTTATATTATCAAATGGACAGCTACTGATTGAAATATCAAAAGGCAGATATATGCTCATTTGAAACTTTATTACTGAACTGATAAAAGTTTAGGGTTTTTATATTAATTTAGTCATATGTTGAGGCAATACTTCTTAGGTTAAAGTACAGTCTAGAATAACATATGTAGTTAGTAGTAAAATAGATAGCCATTGCACCTGAAGAGTACAGACAATATATAAAAATTACATCTTGTAAAGTTCTTCAGTATTTAGTAGATCTCTATTCTGTGGTGCTTTCTGTTCTGGAGAACTCTCTTCAATTGATATGACAGTCTTAAAAATTGAAAGTCAGTTAATTACATTGGTGGGAATCAGATTGAAACACTACATATATATGATGAAAAATTGGTATATTTAAATGAATCCAGTGTTGAATCAAAAGGGAAATAATAAATTGTTTTTTTTTTTTTTGGTATCTGTTTTGTGGGCTTTTGAAGGGAATTGTTGGTTGACACAAATTTCCAGTCTTTATTTACAAGGAAAAGTTATTGATGGGATTGTTTTCTACCTTTGAGAAGGGTGACCCAATTCAATTCAGGCATGGTACATGTGAGGTTATAACAGGTATGAAGCCTTTTTTTGCTAACTCTTTTCTAATTGTTGTTGATCTTAGTTTCATGTGGGAATGTGTGTGTACTGTATATGAACTGCTTGACGTTTTGATCTAAGAGCTACTAAGCTTTTTAGTATGTTTGGTTTTTGATTCATAGACCATTGTTTCTGGAAAAAGCAAAGAAGAAAATGTAAGAATTTCCAAAAGGTGTTCACATATGGTAGTTTAGTGAGATAAGTGCAACATATATCAACACAGTTTCATTAAGATTTTAACCATCTATAATGCCAATTTATTGATTTGCTATCTCTAACTAACAGAAATATATTTTTCTTATTTCTTTATCGACCAGTTTTTTTTTAAAAAATATTATTTTTGGTACGCTGTTGTGAAACTTTTAGGACATTTGTGATTTGCGTGCTTGTTATCTATTGCATTTTGCTTGTATGTGTAACTACCTTGAATTTGTTGTTGTTGTTGTTTTAGTGAAGGTGGTGTGAGTTTCATTCTATCATTGTTTGTTATTGTGTGTTCTTAGATAGTTTCTAATATGAGTGCATTGGAATCCAGTATGACTGTCAATTACCCCTACCTTGAGCTTCAATTACCCCAATATGACTGTTAGTGAAACCCAGTACTTGGCGATTTTGCTGAACAATCCTTACACATTCCCTATACGAGTAGCAGTAGGAGCACCACCAAATTACAGAGGTAACTACTATTAACTATGATGTACTTATTGATTAGAACTAATGAAATCTACTTTAATTTTGAGTACAAGTCATGCCTCATGCTAAAATCACATGACTAAAAATGTCATGGGGTGCTGGTATTGGATTGTGTTGATATTAGTATCAGTAATCTAACTAGAAGCAACTTAAAATGGTCAAATCCTACTTATCCCATAAAATTAAATGCTAAACGAGAAAGTTGGAATGGAGCTTATTCATGATTCAAGAACACCACAATTTCTTTTTATGACCAAGAAAACTTTTTCTAATAGAACTAAGGGTACATATAGAGGTGTGCATGGTGTTATTTTTGTATAAAACAGAAATCGAAAGTGCAGTTTTTAAAAGCAAAAAACTGAGTTTGTGTGGTTTTTTGCGTTTTGGTTTTTTTTCTGTTTTTTAAAATTAAATGCGAGTATTCATGAATGATAGCAATGTCAAAAAATTTATTTTTTCATGTTTATGCCTTTCATTCTCGTCACTAATTTATGAGTTAAACAATGTTATTTAAAACATTTTTTAAGTAATATATACATTTTTACCCCTTTATAATGTGTTTAGATCAAATGTCTCTAATACAATACTTTATGCATAATGTACAACCAATCAAAGCACATTTCTGAATTTTAAGAGGTAGAAGGTGTCATTGCATAGTGTACAACATATTGTTTCATATTCTGATTTTTAACTTTTGATAACTACAGTGACATTGAAAACATGCACCAACTCTTTATCTCCCCATGTGCTTTTGCAGAATGTATTTCTCCACCATCATGCTCCTACAAAAAAACCCTGTTTATGCGTCTTGCAGCCACTGGATTCGGAAAAAGATCCAGAATCACCTACTCTTGTTAATGCTTTTGAACTCATTGGAATGTCGTCGTGCCTGGATCTCTCTGGATTCTTTGAGAAAGAGGTAAAAGATTTATACATAGTCATATAGACAGTTTTGTTTTCATAAGTCTCACTGTGGGTTGATTTTTAGGATGCATCGGAGAGAAAGGTGAGATTACATCCACATGTTCCCCAAAAAAATTGCTGGAAAGAATCGAGGATATAGTATCACATATGGGATTCAGAGTTCAAAAGAGAAATGGAAAGTTCAGTCAGTAGTTGTTACAAAAGGGGAAAACCATCCAAGGCTGATAAGAAGATCGCTTACGATCAGAAGAGTGGCAGCGGCCGATTATGTTGGTTCAAACCAGCTCCAGAAAGTTTGACAAGGCCTTCGTGGAGATTCAGTTATTCTGATGGGCAAAGACACTACGATGAAGGGATCTTTTAGGATTCACTATGAGAAGACTAGAAACAAGGCGTATTTGAATCTCATCCCTCTTCTTGTTGTGAGTATATTTTTACTTCTTTTTAAATAAGTGTGAAAGCTCATTTGGTAATTACAAGATTAGTTTTGTATAATCTGAACCATTTCACAGATCAAGTTCTCTAAAAGAGGATTGTTACTAATATATAATGTTTGTATTGTCAATGTAGGCTAATGTTGGTTTGATCTTTACAAAGGGTGACTTGAAGGTGGTTCGTGAGGAAGATGTTTTGCTCAGAACAAATGATAATGTCAAAGGTGTTGGCACATTTTTTGGGATGAACTTTTTTTTCAGTTTGTTTTTCTTACAACCGGCACTTTCATGAGTGTAAAGATTTGGGTTGGCCAAACTTCTACGCATGCTGGAAGAGTTGTCAGCTTCTCATGGTCTTACAGAATATTTGAAGTCACTTGGCTTTGAAACTCTCCGGTTTTAACCGGGACACTTGCACGTGTTGACCCACACACTCTGGATTTCTCTCTGTTGTTGCTGTAACAAGGAGATGAAGAGGTTCTTGCATTTAATTTCATATGTAGGTTTATTGTAGTTAACATATGATCTCTGAATCAATTATGTCACTATGCATATTATTTCATTTATTTTTGTTTGGTTTTTGGGCATGAGAAAAATGATGATGGCTGGTATTTTATCTTTTCAAATGTCAATTAGTTAATCCAAGGACATTACATTCGTACATAACACTTTTGTTATCTTGATGTTAAACAAAACTTTGAAGTATTTTTGAATTTGAATAACCATAATATGAATTGTATGTTTATTTAAACGAAGCTATTCATTATTGAATACCACATTTTTTTGTCATTCAAAAAACATGTAATCAAACAAAAAATTTGTCGTCGCCGCCGCTTTGCGCAGGTACACTACTATTACTATATAAGCATTTAGATAAAAAAAAATCTAAAAGACAGTTTTTTATGCACATTGTACAACCAACTAAAGCATGATCTTGAATTCTAAGACGTACCATTTATAAAGCTCAAGGTACAATTTTCTTATGCATGAAATTCAAACTCATCTTTGCACCAGATTTATTGGGACCGTGCACGTCTGCTAATATTGGGAGATGAAACTATCATTAATGTTATGGCCTCTTCTACTTCCCAACCTTCTCCTCATCATCTTAACTCCTTTATAAAGCATTCAGACAAATGTCTTAAAAACAAGCCTTATTGCATAATGTACAAGCTTTTAAAGCAGGTGTCTTAATTTTAAGAGGTACAACCCTCTTATGCATTTAGTACCACTGATTTATACACAAACCCATACACAAACCCAAAACGTCTCTTTCTTTTACCAAGACGTCTGTTCCTTTCTCCAATGCCTGCAACCTGCATCGTGTCATACGCCTGCATCATCTTTTCCTTTCTCCAACCCTAAATCATATTCCCTTCAAGAAACGAGGAGCACCACCCTCCACGACGACGACCGCCTCCCTCCTCTGTAATTACCTTCGATCGCCGAATTCACACACCCTACACCGAGTGTGGAATCACAGCGGGAGAAGACATCGATGAGTCTTTTAATCTGTCGGGGATTGTTGCGGATGTGGAGGCTCTGTCTCTGATGTTGGGAACAATTCATCAGCAAAGAGCAGTTTCTTCATTCAAGGATGGCATCAATGCGTCAAATTTTTCATTTGAGTGGTGTGGAGGTTTCCCTGATGCTTACAGCAAGAAGAAACGGACATTCTCTATCATTGAAGGCTTCTGTTTTCTCTTTTGAATAATCCATCGGTTTGAAACTTGGTAAAAGAACATACTTTGAGAACGGTTTCACCAGGAGCATTATAAAAACACATTCTTCTCCAAAGTTTCCTGTATCATCTGTATCTACTATGAACAAAGTGAAATTATTTTGCCAGAATACATCTATTACACGATGTCAAGTTGAAGGATGCAACCT
Source organism: Centrapalus pauciflorus (assembly GCA_020465985.1). Classification (NCBI taxonomy): domain Eukaryota; kingdom Viridiplantae; phylum Streptophyta; class Magnoliopsida; order Asterales; family Asteraceae; genus Centrapalus; species Centrapalus pauciflorus. The sequence goes on along the minus strand of JAANYP010007690.1, from coordinate 12,280 downwards.
TGACCTCTTATTTGCCAAGGAATACCATCGTAATCATGAAGTGTGTGAAAGTCATTCTAAATCCTTAAAAGTTGTTGTCGGTGGCTTTGATTGTCTGTTCTGCCAACAATGTAGTCTGTAAGCTTGATTTTATGAAATTTGCTTAGACTTGAAATTTCTGTTTTTTTGTTCCTCTTGGTTGTGATCCCTCTGGTGCTTAAATTTGTTTATCATATTCCACTGGTGACTTGATTTTCAATGATTGGTACAAATTTAATGGGTTTCAGGGAGAGTTTGATGGGAAGAAACGGAGCTGTAGGCGGCTTTCCAATCACAACGCACGAAGCCGGAAACCACAGCAAGAAACAATTCAGTTTAACTTGGGAAGTCTGTCTTCATCATTTTATGGTACTGAAATCACCTTCAAACCGGTAGCCAATTTCTTATCGGACATTTGTGTTCTGTGTGTGTGCGCGCCTGAAGGTCACATCAACTAATTATAGAGATGGAAAGCTAGGTTGTTTTGTTGAAAAATCAGATTATTCAGTAGTAAATGGTTTCTTAATTGTTGTGGTTTTTTTCCAAGCTTCTTGACTTTTAGTCTCATACACTAATCAACAATTCAAACTTCTTCACTTTTTGATCATGTGGGTTGGATCCTCCTGGTGTAAGGCTCAGGCCTGTATCTGGACTTGTGACAGCCGATTACTTTGCTGCAGGGTACTTTGTATGGGCAGTTTTAATTGCCGATTTTCCACACATTGGATATGAGGAGAAGCACATCTGTATGGCTGCTTATGATTGGAGGCTTTCTTTCATCACAAGTACAATTGTGCCCAGAGTAGTATGCACCTTCCAATATTAGTTAAACCCCATTCTGTGTCTGTTTTCATGCATATTAATGAATTACCTATGTAATTCTGACACATGATTGAAGCATGCTGGTTACATTCTAGCAAATAATTGATACACCAGTAAGTAAATATATTTCAAGGCAGACAACTTGTTAGGCACAAAAAGGCCTCAGTCAAACCTGTTCTACATCTGAGGGGGAGATTTATAATCAAACCTGTTGATGCATTTGAAGGTTGATATTAAGGCCTGTTATATGCCTTATTGAAACCTGAAAATGATTTGCAATATCAGTCTAAAGCTGTTTTATGTGTTGCAACTAAGACAGTTTGTCCAAGCTGCTCTGCCTGCTGAACAGGCTGGACATAAACTGTCTACGCTGCTCTACACTGGTGAGCAGCTTGGGCACTTTTCAAGTGTTCTGTTCTTTGTGAACAGGCTAAACACTTTATGGAATATGTTTCCAAGTCATCATGTATTGTTTTTGACTGCAAGATCAGTTTACAAAGTCGAAGACAAAGTGGAAGACAGAACTGCTCATCCTGCCCACGCTGTTCTGCAACATGAAGACAAAAGGATATTTGAAAAAGGGTGACAGACCTTTTTCTTATGTCAAAATAGGCCTTTACAAGGAAGAAAGACGCAAAGTTGACATTCCTTAATTAGTTAAACGCAATGCAACAGTAGACAAAGTGAAAAGACAAAAGTTCTGCACATGTGAAGACAAGTCTGCTTTTCAGAAAAGTGCAGAAAAGTTATGTGGTCTTTTCAAACAAGACTTCTCCTTTTTCATTCCATCCAATGAAGAAGTTTATCTTCGATCCTCTGAGTGAGTATAAAAGGAAGCTTCTAAGGTCAGAAAGAAATAAGCAAGCCAAATAAGCTAAGTGCTGAAACCAAGAGTGAACGTGCAAGTGTGTTGTTCATGCATGCAAGTCTGATTGTGTAATACAGTTTCTTTGTGTCTAAGCTGTTATACATAAGCTGTTCCTCTGAGTCTTGTAAACACAGTGAGTGCTTCTCAGTGAGTGTATTCATTGTTAACTAGTTTGAGTCTGTCTTAGACTAGTGAATATACTGTTGTATCTGTCATCTCAGCTTGAACATTTCCGCATTCAAGCTTGTTTGTAATTAACAATTTGTTGATAATACATACAAACATTGAGAAAACAGTGTGTAGTTTTTAAATAGCTGTATTCACCCCCCCTCTACAGCTTAAAGCTATATTCTTTGGGAACCTCTCGGGACCTACACAACTGCTAACTTTGGCTTGTTCAGCCAATTCAATACTAAATTCCCAACCTAATGTAGCCCATGATTCAAAGAAATCATGATTTCATGCGATTTACATAAAAGAAAATTAAAATAAAAAAAATGCAAAAATATGTGAGAAATTCAAAATCAGAGTCCCAAAAGATGACAAGATCTTGGCTCTGTAACCCCTCAATCAAAAGTCGTATGTGTATAAAGTTCTTGCATTTTCCATTGTGTTTGCCTTGTTCCATTGGTCCGTGAATGTATGATCTAAATCTTCAGTTTGTCCTGCAACACTATTGATCCTTGGTTCATATTGCTGGTTGAATGACAAAAAATGGCAGTGATCTTGAAACTTATTTCCTTCTTTGATGATTCAGCAAATTATGATAACCAGGTACGAGATCAAACTCTAAGCCATATAAAAAGCAATATAGAACTCATGGTAGCCACGAGTGGTGAGAAGCTGGTTGTAATTCTACATTCAATGGGTGTTTTGTACTTCTTGCATTTCTGGTGGAGGTGGATCAGATTGGTGTGCAGAACATATAAAAGTTGTAATGAATATAGGTGGACCATTTTTGAGGCTTCCAAAAATTGTTGCAGGGCTTTTTTCTGCTGAAGCCAAGGATATTGTTGTAGCCAGGTATCGTTTCTATCATTACTTTGTTTTCGTTTTCCCTGTGCCATTTTTGGTCTTCATCTATTAAAGAGTAGGTTGCTTGGATAGAAATTTCTTGTACACTATATCTTGACTGTATTTGTGTAATAAAATTTTGAAAGCATATATGTGGTTCATAATTCCTCCTTATTCAGCTTTCTTTTGTCATCCTCTCTATGCAGGGCTGTTGCACTTGGTGTTCTGGATTTGGATATATTTGGTTTGATTGGATAGAAATCTATTATGATTTCGTGTTTATATTATCAGATTTCTTGTTGATATATTGATACTGATTGTTCTTAAAATCAATTGGCTTCATCTGAAATTGATTGTTGGTTTATTTGACTGCTTCTAATTCATTTGAATTCTATTGCTTTTGATTTCTAAAATTGATTACTAGATATATCTTGTTGATTTTTTGTGTTGCTTAATCAACTTCTTCTGAGTTCTATCATGGCATTTTATTTATTTTTTTGCTGGTTTGATTATTGGTATGATGGTCTGATTTGTATTTTATCGTCTAATTGCTTCTGTTTTTCTTTTTTTGTTTTTCTGATGGTTTGATTTGTATCAGACTTGATATTACTTGATTGATTGGCCCAATGACCCCTCAACATCAACTACTGTTTAGCAGATTCAAGTCTCAAAAAATATGTGTTTAACCCCAACATCAGCTTCTGTTTCTGTTTTTTTATAGTAATCCTAAATTTTCTTGTTTTTTTTCTTGATAAAGTTAATTGAGTCTTTTGCTTCTGGTTGTTTGGCCGTATTCTTAGACGACGGAAGCTTCAGATTTCGAACCTCTGTGCTCCTTCACTAAATAAGAAACCGAGTACTTGACAAAGCGCATTCCAGATAGTGGCACATAAGTTGTTCAAATAAAAACCAGATCGGTTTTTCTTTCTCTGCCTTTGTATGTATGTACATAAATAAATTTGAAAACTGATAACTGAAGCGACTATTTTAGGCAAAAACCTCTACAACACTTTCAATGGTAATGCCATAAGACCACACCCATGGCAACAGAGGGTGTGCAAGCACCTTTTGGAAGTCCCCAGTACCAAGAACAAAGGGGCCCAGATGTTTCTACTTCTGGAATTCATGCCAATGATAGATCTCAAATACCACTCTCATTTGATGATCTTGAGGCTAGTCTGCAACTTATGATATTAACGGATCCTCAGCTAAAACCTGTTGTAGCCGTATTGGAACATTACAAGTCCCTTATTGCTACACAGGGGGCACAAATTACAGCACTGCAACAGGCAATAGCAGCTCAACATCAGAGAATGGATTATTTTCATCAAGGGTTCACCCTATGTCGAATAAGATCATTTAACTAGAGAAGATGGTTCGAACCCTAATGGCAAAGGTTGTAGCTCCTCCTGGCCAAACCAATGCATCCAAAAAGGACGAGAATCAGGAGATCCCTACTTCAGTCCAAACAACTTCAACTCCTGCTCCAACAGTTCCAGATTCTAGGCTAACAGTCCCAACAGCTACTCAAGCTGTTAGCCTAGAAACTCAAGCTGCTCCTATCAGAACAACTGGAGTTGTTATCAGAGAAGGAATCCAGGCTCCTGTCAGTACAGTCCAATCCACAGCATCAACTTCAAGAGATAAGGGCAAAGACATACTAATTGAATCTCCAAAGATTAAATTCTCTTCTAAAGAAGCCCAGGTTGCTCATGATGCCGAATTTGCAAGAAAATTAGCAGAGGAACAGGATGATCTCTTAGACTAGCAATCCCATGCTCCAATGAAAGATGATGAAACCTTAGGTGATTATCTAAGAGGGTTTGTGGTCAAGCAGAATCAGAAGAAAAGAAAAATGCCAACAGGGCATTCAAAGGCAGAACATAGAAAATTTTTGATAAACTTCTCTGCATCAGTTGGAATTCTAAGGATAATGGCTCAGTCATGGCCAACAGAAAAGCTGCAAGACCTACATGACAAAGAGATGGAGAAACAGAAAGCAACCAAAGTCTCCCAGCAAGTTCAAAGTCAACAAGAACCAGTTCAAGCTGGTGTCAGTGGTGCTCCTCCTCCTGTTCAAGCTGTTGCAAATGATCCTCAATCTGAATCAATTAAACAAGCAAAGCTTGATCAGGTGAAAAGAGTGTTGTTTGAACATCAGTTGCAGAAGGTAATGGAAATTGAAAAGACCCTCGATCAGCATAACTTCTCCAAGCCTCCTATTACATATTGGTATGCTAAATCAATGGATGACATTGATTTAAAATATCATTTTGTAGTCAAAAGAGAAGCTGGTCCTGAGGAAGAATACAGGAGCATAGTTCACCTAGTATAGAAAATGACTAGAGAAGAGCTGACACAAATGCATCGTATTGGAACTGTTAGTCAGTCTAGGTCTCCACTTCTTTGGGTTAAGCAGAGTGTAAAAGATCTTAAAAGCATTTTTGACCCAGAATCTATCAGAAGAGATATAGAAGATGCCAAGGATATGAAGATTGTACATGTTGATCTATATGTGAAATCAAAGACATATAGACTCAAATTTGCGAACGGATCCAACATGTTCTTCAATTTTCAGTTCTTTGATCTTCCAAAAAGCATGGTTACTGGAAATAAGCTCAGTGAAGATATACTGTGATAAAGAAGAGATGAAAAGAGATTTTTTAAAGGCAATAAAGCAGAAACTTTCACAACTGTAAGTTTTTGGATGCCTTAGTTTGTAGATAACAGTTTTACTTTGTTTTATTTCCTTATTTGTACAAAAACTTAAAGTCTTGTGTAAAGAATTTATGTCAGGGGGAGATTGTTGGGAAATATTCTAAGTATGTCAAGCTGTTAGTTAGATTTCTCAAACTGTTAGTAGATTTTCTGTGTAATTACAAAGTTCAAGCTGTTAGTTGAGTAAGTTCGAGCTGCTAGTTCAAAAGTTCAAGCTGTCAATGTTCAAGTTCAAGCTGCTCAACAGATAGACTTCAAGCTGCTCCAAAGTTCAATAAACAGAAAGTGCTGAAATTCAGGAAGAGATTTATATTCGAAGATTCAAGCATATCTACTACCAGAGAAATCAGAGTTTCTCAAGGAAACAAATCAGAAGGCTTTATATATAGGTAGAATAGGTTTTTCTATTGTATCTCTGCACATACATGTTTTGATTCAGTTGTAATTGCTTTCTGATTAAGTTTTCATAAGCCTCTAAGGTTGTAAAACCCTAAGAACAGTCTGTGTTCTTCGTCTAATCAAAAAGATTAGAGGTGATTGTAATAATTGAGTTTGGCAATACAAAAGATTTGAATTTTATTATATTTATGTGTTATTTGTTTTGAAAGCTTTTCTTAAAACAGTTAAGTGTTATTCCGCAAACTTCTTAATTGGACTTTGATTCAATACAAGGTTATTGGTTTTATACTCTGATTAATTCAAACCAGTTAATCTTAGGTAGTGATTTTGATCTTGACAAATAAATTTCTTGTGGTGTTGAGGCTGATATCAATTTTAATCCCAGTGATTACGAGGAGGATTTTAAGCATGTCTGAGCTTTGTTATTAGGTTTTTTTATTCATTTATCTATATCTATATCTGTAAACTATTCTACCGGCCCTTGGGAGTTTGAAAGACCTGATGTTTAGACTTATTACAGGTTCGACACAAGTGTCTCTCGTTACGGAGGAAAGGTTACCACCGTATGCATAAAACCTTTCCTTATTTAGTATGATATGTGTTTTGGAGTTTGTCATGTTGTTATTTCTTAGATATTGATTTTGCAGCTTCATACAAAGTACCAAATTGAGGATCACCCTTCAAGATCCATGGGATGTAAGGTGGTGGTGTATTTTGGGATTGCATGGTTGAAAAGCCCTAATATAAGAAATAGATCGCATGTACGTTCTTAGTGTAGTCGGGGATTATTTTATGTTGTACAGTGTTTGATCGTCAAAACTCATTTGATTAAATGTTGCTGTTCTTTCTGTTTTGTAACTCAAATACACACACATACACTACATAAGCACTTAATTTATGTACATATAGGTTATTGATGTTACTGTTGATCCTTATTTCTGTTTTAAATCGCAACATAAATCACACAAAACACTCCGAGACTCGGAATCTTGATAAGTCTCGGACTACACATAACCCACACGTTCCATTCTGTTAAATGTTTCTTTGATCAATTTGATAAGGATAATGGGTGAATTAACATTGTAATTGATTAATCAGCCACTCTAAATCGATTCAGGACCAAGGCCTTCTTGGCTTGAGTTACGGACCAAGAAAAACAGAGAACAGAGACCATTTTCCAAGTTGCTGACTTATTAATTCATTCATGAAATTAAACTATAAAAATTCAGAAATCATCAATAAACATGAGTTTAAATCATGCATGAACTTATTTTAAGGATTGAAACACATCTTGATGATAAAATTTGAAAATTGAGAAACATTGGACTTATGTATTTTCTCAAAAGTTGTAGCTTATATATGAACACAATTAGATGATTTTAAAGTAGAAACTTACCTTATATTCTTGACATCTTGATGTATCCTTGCTTGATTAACAACTTTCCAACTGGAATTCTTGAACTTTTATGATGGATTGAAGATGAATTCGTTGAACAAGTAAAGGGGCTGTGAGGTTTAGGGAGAGTGAGAATTTGATTTTCTTTTGATTGAAAATGAGCAGATACATTGTGGATTTGTGCTTAAGGGGTTCATTTCTCATTTTTGTCTTAATGTCATTCGGACCCCTTAACTTTGCTTTCTTTTATTTCTTTTAAATAAAACATCACAATAACATAGTTGGCACATAAAAAATAACAGTGGCTTTTATTAACTCAAAAAAAAATTGCATTACTGAAATGTAATAAAAATTACATTTAGCTGACAAATTACAGAAAATTAAGTTCAGGTTGTTACAGAATGGGCTCCACCACGCATAACTTTATCTTTGAAGTTAGCTATGTTATTTTGACATAATGTTTTGTGCAAACTGAGGCAAAAAAATGAAATGCATCACCTACAATATGTCATTTTTGCAATACAAAGTAATATATGGTGGTTGTTTTCTATACAATGTTTTTTTTGGACAGTTTAATAGGATCAATATTTGTAATACGTTGTTCTCAGGATTTTGTGCTCTCAACATGTTCCGTCCTTCTTTTTATGTATGAATTTTATGTTATGCTTCTACATGTGCTAACAGTTGCTCTTTGGACAATCTAATATGATCGGATTGCAGGCATTTTATAATTTTTATTTATCTAGCAGTTGGAAGGTAAAATCTCAAGCCATATAATTGTTCTAGATTTCTAAAGTTATGAATGTTAAGCTATGCAATTCTATGATGGATATAGTCAAATTCTTTCGGTATCTAATCTGATATAAAGATCATTCTATTGTTAGTTCTTGTATTTGCTGAACTTATTATCGCTTTGGATGTAGTCAAGACTTTAGGTGTGGAATGGTGGATCTGGTTTTGGTAATATTCTTGTGCTTTTATTCATCTCCTAACATCAAAGACAGACTCATTTTCTCCACTGTTTGTCTGTTTCTGTTTATATGCTTAGGTTTGCTGTGGCGATGTTGTGTGGTGTTATTCTTCTTTCCGTTTTCCGACACAAATACACACTGATTACTTAATTTTTATGTGTTGTTGTTGCTGTTGTTTGATCTTTATTGAACCATACCGAGCTACTGCACATATATGTATATTACAAGAACTATTGTTGTTTTCCAGCCTCGTAATGCATTTTGTTTTGATTTTTTCAAAGGATTATAGACTTTTTTTACAAAAAATCTTATCGGAATTGGATGTCAAATGAAAGTTTATTGCTATTTATGCAAAGAAATACACTTTTAACGAGTGAAAAATACAAATTAGCAGCAAGAAGTATAATGTTTTTATAGAAATGGTTTTATTATAAGGTTTTTGATGTGTTGTGAAAATTTCATCAAAAACAGGTTTAATTTAAAAGTTCTTTCTCGTAATTATGCAATTTTAGCATAATAGATTGCTATTCTGGGCAGATTATGCACAATCCAGAAAATTGCTAAACTTTTTATAACTCCAGGGCTTCATATGCCTGTGTTTGATAAGTTTTGTACCACATTTGACAATTATGAACCTAAACTACTTTGCTATTATTAGCTATTGTCATTAATATGGACTTAAAAGACTAATATTGAGTTATTAGCTCAAATTCAAGTTACAGCTTCTTCTCCGTTCCATCTCCAAACTTCAATTCAAGAGTTCCTACATATTAATGTTTTGTTAAAATTTTGGAAATACAAACCGTATATTATGTTCAAGAAATTAAATGTCTTTTTCCCTGATTTTCTTGTTGTTAGGATAAATATTGTGCAGATATAGGAGATGGTCGGGTGGGCTTTCAAAATTACTTTTCTATGCATTTTAATTGAGTTCGTCATCAACAATATTTATGGATATCCACAAGATGTGTGTCGTTAAACTTCACTTTCTTTTAATTGTAAAATGTAAAAATTACATCTACATTAGATACATGTATGGTTTTATGTTATTAAGTGTTGAGAACTAACAAACAAACTTAAACACTGTATTTTATCGAGGTAACCACTACTTAGTTGTTTAAGTGTACTCAAATTTGGAGTTCTTGTACAGAATGTGTCAAGCATGGTAACCTACTTTTTAGAATAATTGCTTGTTAATAAAACATCGATTACATTAGCCATACACAGTCTGAGAGTAGTTGCTTGTTACTTTAACTTTTATTATGGTCCTAACATATTTGACAAAATAAGATCTTTTGTGTTATTAAATCCATAGTCTGAGATCTTTTGTGTTAGGCATTTATAGTCTGAGATGTTTGTGTTATTAAATCAATAGTCGCTTAGTTTTGTATCTTTGGTCCACTATTTGTCACCGCCGCCGCTTTGCGCTGGTACAATACTAGTATATATATATATATATATATATATATATATATATATATATATATATATATATATATATATATTTTTTAATTAGTTTTTTATAATCTATTTATATATTATATATTTATTAATTAAAAACTATATTTATATATGGGCTCGTTTTAGCTCGTTTAGGCTTGTGAGCTTAAAATGTGAAGCTCAAGCTCGTTTATTAAGTGAGCTCATATTTAGGCTCGAGCTCGGCTCGGCTTGGGCTCGTTTAACTCGAGCCTTTTTCGAACTTTTTGTGAGTCAAGCTCGAGTAACTCACGAGTAGCTCGGCTTATTTACACCCCTAGGTAAGGGTTAGGGTTTGGACGCAGAGGGGAGTGTGGGCTGGGTTAGAAGCAACCAAAAAGGAAAGAACATATGAGTTCTATGCTTAATAAGTTATAGTAAGTGGATAGCTCTCCTACTGACCAAATAAGTGGTCAATAAGTAAATTTTAACATTTATTACTTATGCCAAAGATACGAATTTATCCTTTAATATCACTGACCGAATAAGTGATATGAGGTAACAAGTACTTAATAGCCCTAAAAGAACACACTCTAAGTGGTCTGATCTTGTTTTGCTTATGTTCCCTTTTTACTATTTTCTAATTTGATTTTGAATTTAATTAGTAATTTGTTATAATAATAATAATAATAATAATAATAATAATAATAATAATAATAATAATAATAATAATAATAATAGTTAATTACATAGATGATCCTTTAATATAGAGTTGATTGCATAGATGATCATGTGTTCTTAAAAAAAACTAAATTGCCCTTGACTTAACATCATTATATAATGGATTCGTTCATAATTACCATCCTTGCAACTTTCTAATTGTTAAAACACTGTCATTACAATTTTTTTTAAAACATGCAATTCGTTATTAGTTAAAGGACCATATATGCAATTAACTCAATATTCCATTATATGAAGATAAGATATACATATCATATGATTATAAAAAGGGCTATATGTCAAAAATAACAACTTTTTCATAGTTTTACCGTTTATAGTCACATTATTTTTTTTTCATCAATAGCAACAATTTTTGTATTTTTGATCCATTATAGCCATTTTTACATGCAAACTTGTTAAACGGGTTACTATCCATTAATAACAATGACTTTTTATCTTTATACTGTTAATAACAACAATGATTTATATTTTTACTATTAAAAGCAACAACTTTTATTTTTTTACCAATAATAAAAACATATCAATTTAAAGCTCTCTTTAACTTTAACTAATTATTATTATTAATAAACTAAAATTTTGAAAATCAAAACACATTCAGATACGTTCATAATCCATTTTTTTATAGTTTTGTTAGAGAGATAATCAAATGCAATGTGTGCCCATAAAACAGACAATGAAAATGTTTTCTATAAACATTAAAACTGAGAAGTATTTTGATATGTCATATAGTCATGCATAGTCAGGTTTTAGGAGATGCAATAGGGGCGACCATTCAAGGCTCCCAATTTATTAGGGTCTCATCAATACTTTTTTGTTTCATTCTACTGTAACATGAAAACGTGAAACTCACTTCATTTTGTATAATATGTGTTATAAATATAATAAACACATTTTGCTACATTTATATTAATAAATTTTTGGATACATAATTACAACAATATTTGCATTATTTATTTATATTGATAAATAAGTAAATAATATCATAAATAATTATGATCTAATTATGGATAATTAGTCTTTTATTTATTTGATAAATAAAAGGATAATATTAAAAAGATGCCTTCATTTAAGTCATAGTTACCAATGAGGTATAACCCATTGAGGGCACGGGTTCAACTCGTAGGTTACTATGCAGTTCAAAAAAAAAAAAATTAATTTATAGATAATTATATATGATTTAATTCTTCAATTAAACGAATATTTCGTGTAGTCAAGCAAGGCCTAAGGGCAGATCTTGAGACAAGAACTCCACGAGTTGTCGATGTCTGAGCCCATGTATAAAACCAGACAGTTTACGTCGTCTCCCAAACCCCTGGTCTGTTGACTCTCCAAGTTGTATCTTTCCACGAAGGCTCGCAGGCCTTCTGCCTCAGTTTCCTTAATATTATGAAGCTCCAGGTGAGTCTTCATATACCTCTGCTGCTGCATGAAGTTGGAATGAAATTTCGTCCTTAACTCGTCGAGGCTGTTGATACCGCCTGGGGGTAATGATTCCAACCACAAACGAGCAGTGCCCTTGAGCGTCATTGAAAACATATTGGATGCCACTGGCGGTACCCATTTGGATATCTTCATGGCTCCTGCAAACAGGCACCAATGGTCGTCTAGGTCTCCTGTTCCATCGTACACCCCTACATTTGAGAGTAGTTTCAAGCCCTCAGGAAGGGGGTAGTCTTCAATCCACTCTACAAAAGGGGAAGGATCTTCCCCATCAACCTCCTGGAAATGAGGCTCTAAGTTAAGGGGGTTAGGTCCTTTCTAGAAATCCCTGCGGGCCTAGCCCTGAGAAGTCCTGCTTCTAGTGGGTATTATCACTTCTCCCAATCCCCTACGTCCTTGGGTTGTCAAACTGACTTGGGGTGGTGGCTCCACGCGCTCCCTCCTTCTGGTACTTCCCAACGCCTCGGAAGCTCT
>JAANYP010007689.1:0-28730 GCA_020465985.1 Centrapalus pauciflorus | reverse complement strand
TTTGAACTGAGTTCTGTTGTGGTGCCGAGTGATTTAGATTCACTCTTTGCCTTTGAGTAGGCATTTGTTGTGGTGCTCTAGAATAACTCTTATTATACTGCATTTCAGACTGTGATCCCTGAGCTCTTACCGGAACATATTGTCTAACAGGAGTATGTGACCTAACTGGAGTGTGTGACCTGCTAGGTGTTGTGCTCCTATAGACTTGTTGAGGTGCTGACCTAGATTGATTAATGACACGATTCGGTGAATTTGTCCTAATCACTTCCTTTGGTCCAACCTTAACCGGTGTTTGTTTCACAACAGGTTTTGGTGCGGCCTGCACAGTTTTCTCGGTACTCTGAGAACTACTCGTGCTCGCCACACTTGTTGAGGGCTTAACAGGTGTTTGATTCACTGTCTTAGGGTTAACATCTGCTTTCCTAATTGGACAGTGAGAAGCAACATGCCCTTTCGCGTGACATCTAAAGCAAGACATCTTATCTATGGACTTTTTGGTTGTTCCCTTAGATCTAGGTGTCTCACTAGTGTCTACTTCCTTTGGTACATCTACAGTGTCTGTCTCTTCGACCTGGTCAGCCCATGAAATTTTCTGTTTTCCTGCAGGTGTTTCACTGGAGGAAGACACAAATTTCACTTTTTTGACCTTGATGGTTGAGTCAGTCACCTTAGGTGTATTATCAACTGTAGGCTCAGGTGTCGGTTCAGGTAGGTCCTCTAAGTCTACTGACTTGTCAGTTTTCTCCTGAGGCTGAGGCACATAGTTTGCATTGAAAGGTGGAGGAATTTCGTGAAAACCTAGACCTACAGGCTTCTTAGACTGTCTTTGGGCATCTAAGACTTTTCCTAGGTTTAGGCTCGAATTCCTAAACTTTTCCAGCTTGCTATTTGCCTCTGCTACCTTAACTTTGGTCTCGGCTAGCTCAATGTCCTTATCTTTCAGACTTTTGGTCAAGGCCTCTACGTGCTCATACATAAGCTCTATCCTAACACACTGCTCACTCAGTTTGTCTTTTAGAACTATTACGTCTTGAGCATCAGCCTTAAGCTTTTCTTTTAAATCTTGCTTTATATCATTTAGGCTAGCGTTTTCAATTTTTAAATTTTCATTTTGAGCAGATATGGTTTTATGTGATTCTAAGACTAGATTTAACCTATCATTAGAAGTAGCACACAAAGCACATAATTCTTGAAATAGAGAATAAGAAAGACTAACCTTAGAGTTATCAGATTCCACGTTGGCCATCTGAGCAGCAAACTCCAGCACGGTCTGATCATTCGCTTTCTCTACCCACATCGGACTGCTGTCCCTTGTGGTCTGCTCGTTTTCTTCACAACCATTCTCCGTAACTTCAGCCATGAAAGCTCTAGCATTGGACTCAGGATGTGAACTCCATTCATAGGTACCATCTAGCTGTCTGTCAGAAGTGACATTGGATATTAGACCCGCTAGATTGGCTTGACCAGATGAAGAACTCGGAAGGTATCGCTGTTGGGACTGATTTTGGTACTGTCCTTGATGCTGACTCTGTCCTTGGTATGTCTCTACCTTCGGTCTTTGACACTCCCTGGCGAAGTGTCCCAATCCCTGACAGTTGTAGCATTTGACCTTAGACTTATCAAATCCTATCCCTTTGTTGTTCATTTGCAGATTCCTCCCAGTTCTCTTAATGAATCTTTTAACCCTCTGGGTCACCATGGCCAGTTGCCATTTAAGATCCATTTCCTCTAAGTCATCAGGGTCGACCTGATCGTAATCTTCATCCCAAAGAGCCGGATCATTGATCTTCCCTTGAACACAATTTCCATAAGCGGCCACAAACGAAGCAAGCAGATTCAAATGTTCTTCTGCGGACTTTGCGCTCATCGGCATCTTCGAATAGCTCTGACTTGTCGGTGCCTGATGGACTTGAGGTTGCAGTTCTTCCGATCTTCCTAACCCTAAGAACGCGCGATTCAGTGAGTCTTCGGACTCTGGTGGCGATGACGTTTCTCCGGTGAAAAACGCTGTAGCACTCTTCGGTTCAGCTGTCACTGATGATTTAGATGTCTTTCCAAAATACATAGCCGGATTCTGGACTTGCTCGTAATCAGTCTCAGCCTTAATCATCTCGAAGTGATATGCCCTCAACGTTCCCACAATGTCATCAAGTGATTGAGCATAATATTTGTCCTCATTAAGCTTAATCATTGCCACGTACATAGCCCATTTGGCTGGTAGGGCATCAAGAAGCTTGTTGTTCTTGTCAGTGTCCGAATACTCAATGCCATGACTTTCAAGTTCCGTTATCAGATGATAGAACCTTGTGATAATATCATCCAACTGTTCATCCTTAATTGCCTTGAAAATCACAAACTGTTGGGTCAACAGCTCTGTACGCTTTCTACGCACCCGTGGATTACCTTCACACCTTTTCTGGAGAGACTCCCAAAGTTCCTTCGATGTCCTTTGAGTCCGAAATGTGTGTAAAATATCTTGAGGTAAAGCCATACGGATTATGGAGAAAGCCTTGTTTTCAGCTTCAAATAGTTTCTTGTCATCCTCTTTCATCATCTGGTATGACAAGACCTTTTGACGGCCTTCAACTTCAGATACTGGTGGAATGTACCCTTCATCTATGCACACCCACATGCGCATATCGTTGAATCGTACAAAATCCGTAAATCTGTCCTTCCACCAGTAAGAGTCCTCAACTTTCATCAGCTTTGGCGGTGCATTTGCCTTCCTAACTTCGTGATCCATCTCAAGGAATTTCTGAAGGTTTGACATCTTTTCTGAAAGAAATTGAATTTGAACTTAATTAATTTAATTCGAAACTGATTTGGATTAACTTATTCGAATCTAGATAGATTCGAAACTAATTAATATTAAATCTTTTGAAATTAAATTCGATTAAGTCTTAAAAGTCAATTAGATTCGAAATAATGTCAGATTCGAACAACTCCTTAGATTCGAAGTTATGTCAGATTCGAAGAACTCCTTAGATTCGAAGACCCTTAGAATCGAAGGCACAGCAGAGTCGAATGTCAGCAGATTCGAAGCACATAATCGAAACAGTAACAAACTCGAAACAAACTCGAAACAATATAGACTCGAGATCCAATTCGAATGAAGTAACAGATTCGAAACAAGGTAGACTCGAAACTCACTGAAATTGACTCGAAAGGAGCGTATTTAGGTTAGACTCGAGACTAGAGTGAAACCCTAATTACCCCTATAGATTCGAGCGCCGCAAACTCGAAAAACGGCTAACACTTTGATTTTTTGACGTTTTACAGATTAAATCACTATTTTTCAAACGAAAAATAATGATTTCGACCAAAAACGTGAAAAACGACAAAGTGTTTCCCGAATATGAATTTGCTAAGCTCAAAAACACGTTTTTGAGAGCAAAACCGTCCAACTAGCGTCAAGAAACCTAGAATGTATCTGAAGAACACGAAGAACACCAAGAACACTCCGTAGGCTCTGATACCACTTGTAAGGTCTACCACTGCAAGAAAATAATAGTTATGAATCCAAAGATAATGCAAAGATGGAATTAAATTTGATATTTTTCCGGAAAAAAGTTTCTAATTTTGGAAAATGTTCCTGAATTTCGAGTTTACGAACCGTATTTAATTTAAGAACGATATTGGACATGATTACTTTCAATTAATGGTAGATTAATTGGTTTTGGAATTATTTTCATGGCAAGATGAAAATGAATTCCAGATTATTTATATGCTTTACTGCTTTATTTATGTTTGTGACAAAGTCGAGCCTTGAGACCACTTGTTTGTGATGGTTGTTTATTTAATCTTAATGTTTGCTATTTTATTATTGGTTATTTTTAGGAAGACCTCCGTGCCATTGGAATCCCGGTGTTATGATGTAATCCGTAATAGATTAGAAAATGGGCAAATGTATTTAGAATAAAATCATGTAAAATCTTAACAAAGATATCCATCAAGAAGGAGTTCATTCATCAAGGACGCTCGGAGACATCATCGGATGCTGAGGCTAGTGGGACTCTTGTCTTGTGTGTTGATTTTGTCCCTTAGGTTTTGACCTAATTGGTCTGTCCGTATGGCTCTCGGAAACCAATTTAGTTTAGACAAGGCTATGTCACCATGTGATTGTATGTTTTATTTCCTTATGCTTTATTTATATCTGCGTGGTTGTGGTGACAAAGTAGATAAATAAAAGAAATCAAAACGACAATCAAGTTTGATGAAAAATTAAAGTACATAAAAGGAAGTTTAAATTAAAAATTTCAATTATTTTGTCAAGTGTTAAATATGACATTTTTATGAAATTAGTTTTTCAAATAAAGGAAGATTTATGTTTAAAATGTCATACGATCAAAGAGTTGAAAATTTTAAAAATGGTACATTAACTGGACTGTTTATCAGAATAGGTGGTGTCTAGGATAGTCACGCTCAGGTTGTGGTTGTTGGATTTTCCGAATGGTTTAAATGGAAAGGATCCTGCCCGCTGACTGACCTGACTGGCCACTAGTTCTTGGTAAGAGACTGATTATAAACCCAAATTAAAAATCTGACACAACACACCGTCCATATAGTGGCACTCACGGTGACCGGTCGTCGTAAGTAGGTTCAGCCTCCGTTGGGTGCTTATGCCGCAAACTTGGGAAGCTGTGAGGTGAGCATTGCAGATCCTAAGTGAGACTTAATCCAGTGACTTGCACTTGTTATATGGTGTGTGTCAGTGGTGATTTTCGGTGAGACTGTGGCCCAAGGTGTGGATGAGATTAAACATGATCAATTTAAGAAATTGAAAATCTCATAAGATCTAAGAGTTGCAAGGGAGTTGTAATTGGTAATAAGTTGCCTGCCTAAGTAGCTTATTCATGTAATTCAGCCTCCGTTGGGTGCATAAATAAGTAAAAAGGTTACTAGGATTAATAAATCATTTTCTAAATTTTGTGTCATTGATTTATTAATGGTTAATCAAATACTAATTTTTGAAAAATGTTTTAGATGGTTGAAAAGCAACAACAACAATGATAACGTTAATATTTTTCCTCCACCTCCTTCTATTGCAAATCCTCCCCAAAAGCACAATGTTGCTACTTTGAGATCCATTCGGGACAAAGAAAACTCAAAAGAAGCAATTATCTGGACTGGAAATGAAATCTGACGATTGTTATGAGAATGGAGCGAAAGTCGTATGTTCTGGAAAGAACACTAGGACCTACTCCTGCAGAGACTGCTACAGTTGAGGAGAGAAATCTCCGCAAGAAGCACTCTAAGGATGCGGTCGATGTTGTCTGTATGTTAGCGACCATGACATCTGAGCTACGGACTAGCCTTATGGATGTCCCAGCTTACCAGATGTATTGTCAGCTAAAGGATATGTTCCAGACTCAGGCTTGGACCGAGAGATATAATACGACTAGGGCTCTGAACTTCTGCGGAATGGCAAAAGGAACAGCTGTTAGACCCCATGCGTTGAAGATGAAAGGTTATCCGTATCATCTTATTAGACTTGGGTATCCCGTGACGGATCTAATTCTCAATTTCTTGTTGAAGGAATTTACGAAATTTGTAATTGATTACAATATGCATGATATGGAGAAGACGATCAGTGGGCTGCATCAGATGCTCCAGGCTGCTGAGGGGATGATTAAGGAGAAAAAGATAGGAAAAGGGACGGAAGGTAAAGTAAGTTCCTAGGTCGGAGGTTTAAGCTAAGATGTAGCTAAAGCCTAGAACTAGATAAGTCAAATCCAAGAGTAACAAATGCTTTGAGTGCTAAGAAACTGGACACTCGAAAAGGAATTGTCTAATGTACTTGGAAACAGTCAAGGTTGACCGCATTGAGACTTCGGGTATCTGAATCATTCACTTTTATTTGTTCTTGGATATGTGATACCCAATCGAATAAAGTTTTATGCATAACGTCTGCAATGACTAAAATGAAGTGAAAAGAGATGACGGGACCAGTGGGAGCATTGAGACATCTTAGAGATCACTCTGTTGGACACTATTTTGATCATGTCATCAATAGTTTATCATGGTGTAGTAAATAATTTTGTAGTTGAATTTCTTGCCAGTATTTTTGGGATAAATAAAGAATTTTTGGAGTTGAAAATTTATTGCTTGAAATTCCTGTTGATTAAAATTACTTAGCCATGATTATAGACTATTAATTCAAATGAAACTTGAATAGTAACTTGATAATAGAGATTGGACAAGCTAGTAGTCATATTCAGGTAAAAAGGGTTACTATGTTGTTGTGTAATACTGTTGAAATTGTTCAAGTGTTCAAATGAAGTTTCATCGAACTTAATAATTCTTGAAAGTTAGTTCAAGAGATTATATGAGTTGGATAGTCATCCGTGATTATATAGATGAAACTAATAAAATGCAGAATTAAATGTAAAGGAGTTACATGTAGCTTAATTCACTTAACTTGTTAGAAACAATTAAAAACTTGATAAGTCAGAATTGTTTCAACAAGAAGTGATCACAATTTATATAAAATTACATGTGAGATGTATACAACTTGTGTGATGGTTAGTCAGTAATAACCTTTGAGTTGTTTAAACACTCTTCAGAAAAATTGACGGAACACCATAACGAAATGTTGTAGATAACCAGGTTCTGGTGGTTACGGATACATATCACATATCTTGAACACAATGTTATTAAGTTAAGATATCTTGTTAAGATATAGATAAACCGCATACTGTCATATTCAAAACTAAACATCTAAATGTATCACTAGTAGCAATTAATCTGAATTGCTAGAGCTCCTAAATTTTAATTCATGGTGTCTTTATGAGTGATTTGCCAGTTCTTCTAATGATAATGGATATAACTTTGTAAGGAGATTCAGAATGGATATGAATAATATTACAAGAACTTGTAATAAAGAACTTGTAACATCCGACATTAATCCAGGTTAGCAACTACGACCTAATCTGTATTTAATAACCAATTATAATCTAATCAATGGTCATTAGAAATTAATCAAAGTAATTAACAATGTTCATAAGGAAATTCAACTCAATTAGAATCAAATTCATCGGCGCGATGAATCGGGAAATCAATTAACTCCGATCGATTTACGATACGAATGATTAATTCAACTAAGTATATAATCAAATTATGATTAGTGACACTAATCATGTATTAATACACTTACTTAACATTAATTATGCAAGACTAAAACAATTCATTAAACAAATGCATTCAAAAGTATTTATGAATTTACATAAAAAGGGAAATACAAGAATACATTCTAAATACATTTATACAAAAAAAATGAAAATACAAGATAATATCTTCAAAAATCTGCCCATAGGAGGTACATAAAGGACTTGATAAATATTTTTTACTCAACATTTCTACATCAAATCCCTCTACACCATCCTCCTTTCAATTCAAAGAAGATCTTACACTTCACCCCTCTTATCACCATCAATTCAACCTCCATCTTTTGCCTATAAATAGAGAGCTTCCCTTTCATTATTTTCACACCAAAAACTCTTCTTTTTCTCTCTAAAAACCGGATCCCACACACACACACACACATTACCAATATTTCCATTCAAGTGTTCTTGATGAAATTCAAGTGTTCTTGGTGAAATTCAAGTGTTCTTGGTCCAAATATTGCAAGAGTTCCAACTTCTTCTCAATTTCATACTCCTAACACATCAAAGTAAGTAAATACTAACTTATTTCATTACACATTTATGTTTATATAAGTCTTGCATAATATATATAATCACCAACAACAACAAGTTTCATAAAAACTCAAGTTTATAAGTTTCTAGTTTTTGTTTTTAAGTTGTTTCTTTAAATGTGTTTATGAATATATAAACACATCATAAAAGTGTTAATATTATGAAAACAAGTAATATATGTGTTTTATAACTTGTATACAAGTAGTCTTTGAATAAACAACAAGAATCATACGTTATTTCAAGTTTATAAACTGTGGATTTTTGGCAGAAAATTTATATCGACTTTGAAAAATCATAACTAATTCATAACTTATCAAAATGCGTTGATTCTTGTCTCAAAAGTTAGATCTATGTCTTAACTATAGATCTGGAAGTTTTCATAATTTATTTTGGAGTTTAAGACCTCCAGAAATTATTTGGGAAACCGAAAGTTTGACAGCTCAAAAATGGCCAACATAGGGTTTTCAACGAGCTTTTTCACCGACCTAAACATCTCGAAAAATGGTAGTTCTTGATTCTAAAAATCCTTAGTATATAGTAGTTTAATGTCCTAGAAAAGCAAAGCCTAAAACGTTTTGGAGCTTGGTCAAAAACAGCCTCAAAGTAGGCCGAAAAACCTCCGAAAAAGCTGGAAAACTATATATATATATATATATATATATATATATATATATATATATATATATATATATATATATATATATATATATATAAACTTGACGTTTTAAGCGGGTTTTAATTATAAACTTGTAATGTTGGGTGATTTAAGACATAAAAATCTATAAATATATATATTATCATATATTAGAGATATTAAGTCCCTATTATCATTTAGGGCTCGATTTAACTCACCCGGTGCATCATCCATCAACTTACGCTAAATTGCATTTTTCGCTCGTTTTTGCCATCGCAAGCACGGTGAGTCCTCATAGCACCTATTTTCACAATGTTATGTTTTGGGGTTGAAATACATGCTTCGTTTTTATATGGACACGAAAACAACTTCATTTCTATTATGTATTACACATGTGGTTCCATCCGTCCTTATATCATGAACCGTTAATTGCATTTATTTGTAAGCGTGAATATATTGTGGATAGATCTATCGGGAGTCATGTCCCCCATTCGGTTTAGTTCGGGTCGGCTAACAGCGAGTGCATATATATTTAACACACGGTATTACGTATGGGAATACTGCACAGGGCAAACTCATTTTAATTAAACTTCGGTTGCATGATGGTTTATATGTAATACATAACATGGAATTTATGATTTTATAAATTCAAACTCTACTATTGTTGTCCATACAAGTCAGATTTACGTGTAAACCTATGAGCTCACCAACAATTTTTGGTGACGTATTTTAGCGTGTATTTTCAGGAAATTAAGGCAAGTGTGCCTTCGGACGTATTTACTTTCAACCTTCCGCATCCATGGAGTCGCATGCATATTCAAAATTAACGGAGATTTAGCTGCATTATTTTGGATAATTTAATTATGTAATTAAATCTCTGTATTGTGCGAACTTCTTTTCTTCATACCAGACTATGTAAAACATTGCTATATTTTAAAGTTTTACCGATGTATTTTAAAAACGTCCATATAGTGGTCGTTCGTTATGATTATGGTTATGCTTCCGCGACGTCGCGCTTCGTTGCCAACCGGGGTAACGGAGTGTGACAGATTGGTATCAGAGCCACAGTTATAGTGAACTAGGTTGCATTAGTACCCTAGACTATAACTGCACTTAAGTTTTACTAAATATTTTGTAACTAACTAAAAGACTATGCATGGACCTTGATAGCAGAAAACATGTCCCACCAAGAGATAATCATTTTGTCCGACTCAGAGGAGGAGTATACCCCTACCAGCCCATACAACCCGGAAGTATTTTCTGAGGAGGACCCAACCGAGGAGGAAGACCCCTCGGAGGACGAGGATCGAATGGAAGAATCAGACGAAGAAGAACCGATGGAAGAGGACAACGCCAGAGTAGAGCCACCATCCCCGGTGATCCCCGCCCGCACCCCATACCACCCAGCGGTGCCATCATTCAAGCCGTACCGTCCCTACCCTGACGGCCCAAAGATGATGTATACACCCCGAAAGAGGGTGATCACACCGAGGCGGGAGTCTATTCCCATCTCAACTCCTCAACCAAATCCCCCACCACAGCAACGACGGGCTGACGCCCGAAGATGGGGCTGGATGCCCGAGACCCTCCAAGAATGGAGGCGGGAGGAGGGAATCCCCTCCCACTTTGAGATCGGAGGACCATCCTTCGCACCTACCCCATCACTCACTCAAGAACCCGCCGAACAGACCATACCACTCTTGGTAGCACGGTCTACAAGGCACGACCTCCATATCTGGTTACTTAACCAGGATATTGGAGAATTGACTGCCCGTTTGGAGCGGGAGGAGATTCAGAACTCCAACTTATACTGGGTTAACCAGCACGCCCTCACCATCCAACAGGATGGCCTGAATGAGCTTCGGCAGCGACTAGCCGAAAGCGAGGATCGGAACGAGGAGCTAACTCAGCGCCTCAACGCGTTGGAGAAGGGAGAGACCTCTGATCACTCCCACACTTAGTACCCTTTATCTATCTTTGTAATATTAGGAAAAATATTATGTAATAGTGTAGGACAAAAATTTTCGGGTAATAACCCGCCCATTGTAAGAAAGTTATGAATGATTAATGAATATTGCAAGTTATTTATGAAATTGTGTTTGATGATTATAGTGTTGTGCCTTAAGAAAAATTTAAATCTTTAAGATTCAACTTCTTACATTATGCTCTTTTCTCTAAACTTTAAGATTATGCCGCCAAGAAGAGCCATGAACGCTGCAGAAGTCGAGGAATTAGTCGCACAAAGAGTGGCCGCCGCCATAGCCACTTATGAGACCAACCGAAACAGTTCTGCCAATGGAGATGGTGGTGGTAGCCGCACCACGGGATGTACTGAAACCCACCCAAAGGGTTGTGGAATTAAGGGGTTTTTGAGCTGCAAGCCCCGATACTTTAACGGAACTGAAGGCGCCGTCGGATTGGTACGATGGTTCGAAAAATTGGAATCTGTCTTCCGTGTTAGCGGATGTGTCGAAGGAGACAAGGTGAAATTCGCCACCCACACTCTGCAAGATAGCGCCTTGACATGGTGGAACTCGTATACCCAGTCTGTGGGGATTGATGCAGCTTACCAACTCGCCTGGACCGAGTTAAAACAAATGATGACCGACGAGTATTGCCCAAGAAATGAACTACAGAAGATGGAGTCAGAGTTTTGGAATCTGGCTATGAAAGGAACGGATGTAGCTGGGTACACCAACCGATTCCGCGAACTAAGCATTCTGTGCCCACAGATGGTAACCCCTGAATATAAGAAAATTGAGTGTTACATTTGGGGACTCGCTCCTCAAATTCAAGGCAATGTCACTGCCTCCAACCCAACCACCATTCAGGACGCCATCAGAATGGCCAACAACTTTATGGATCAAGTTACCCGGAGAATCGAACCCATGGCCGGGGAAAACAAGAGGAAATGGGAGGACAAGTCTGGGAAGAATACGAGCTCACAATCCAAGAAGCCCGAGACCATCAAGGCTTATGTAGCGGGAGTTGAGACGAGGAAGGGCTACACAGGTACAAAGCCTTTCTGCACCCAATGCACCTATCATCACAACAAGGGTCCCTGCCCAACCCCTTGTGGAAAATGCAAACGTCTTGGTCATTTGGCCAAGGACTGTAAATTTGGAACCCCGAGTAACAATGGCGGCAATCAGAGAGGCTGCTATGAATGTGGAGCTGCCGGGCACTTCAGGAGTGAGTGCCCGAAGTTAAGAAATGGTGGAGGAGCTCAGGGGAGAGCTTTTGTATTAGGAGCAGGTGACGCTCGTCAGGGTCCCCATGTGATATTAGGTACGTTTCTTTTAAATGACATTTACGCTTACGTACTCTTTGATACTGGGGCTGATAGGAGCTTTTTATCTGATAAGTTTAGTAGGCAATTGAACGCCACTCCTTTTCCCTTAGACAACTCTTATACTATAGAGCTGGCTGACGGCAAAATAATAGAGGCAAGTAGTATTATTAAGGAATGCACACTGAAGCTGGCAGATCATCCCTTTAAGATAGACTTGATGCCTATAGAACTCGGAAGTTTTGATGTAGTAATTGGTATGGATTGGTTGTCACACAATCATGCCGAGATTTTGTGCGGTAAGCAAGTGGTACGGATACCCCCTCCATAAGAAGGTCCTTAATCCAAGGGGAAAGAAAGAATCGTCAGTTGAATGTCATATCCGGCCTAAGGACATTAAAATGCCTTAGGAAAGGTTGCCATGCAGTATTAGTACAGATTGCAGAAAAAGAGTCGGAGGAGAAACGACTCGTGGATATTCCAGTGGTTTGTGACTATCCGAAGGTCTTCCCGGAAGATTTGCCTGGGCTTCCGCCAGCTAGGCAAGTGGAGTTCCAAATCGACTTGGTGCCGGGAGCTGCACCAGTCGCAAGAGCCCCATACAGACTCGCTCCTTCGGAAATGCAGGAGCTATCCTATCAACTACAAGAGTTAATGGATAAAGGATTCATTCGACCAAGTTCTTCACCTTGGGGAGCTCCGGTCTTATTTGTGAAAAACAAAGATGGATCCTTCAGAATGTGCATAGACTACTGAGAGCTAAACAAGTTAACGGTAAAGAACCGCTACCCCCTTCCCAGAATTGACGACCTATTCGACCAACTACAGGGATCTAGCTTCTACTCTAAGATTGATCTTCGATCCGGTTATCATCAAGTAAAGGTTCGAGAAGAAGACATTCCTAAGACAGCGTTCAGAACTCGTTATGGACATTATGAATTCCAGGTGATGACATTCGGTTTGACCAACGCACCAGCCGTATTCATGGACCTCGTGAATCGAGTGTGTAAACCGTATCTGGACAAATTTATAATAGTGTTCATAGACGATATCCTCATCTATTCCAGAAATAATATGGAGCACGAACAACATCTCAAGCTGATCTTGGAGTTGTTAGAGGAGGAGCAGTTTTACGCCAAATTTTCAAAATGTGAATTTTGGTTGCGAGAAGTTAAATTCCTTGGACATGTGATCAACAGCCAGGGAATCCAAGTTGATCCATCAAAAATCGAGGCCATAAAGAACTGGGCAACTCCTAGAACTGCCATGGAAATCCACCAATTTCTAGGACTTGCCGGTTATTATAGGCGATTTATTGAAAACTTCTCAAAGATAGCAGGTTCCCTAACAGAGCTGACACGGAAAGATGTAAAGTATATCTGGGGTGAAGAGTAGGAAAAGGCGTTTCAACAGTTAAGGCAAAGATTGTGTAGTGCACCAATTCTGTCCTTACCTGAAGGGACAGAAAATTTTGTGGTCTACTGTGATGCCTCACACAATGGATTAGGTTGTGTGCTCATGCAAAAGGATAAAGTCATTGCTTACGCATCACGGCAACTCAAAATCCACGAGGTGAACTATACAACTCATGACTTGGAGCTCGGAGCAGTGGTGTTTGCACTTAAAATATGGAGGCACTACATGTACGGAACTAAGAGCACGGTGTTCACAGACCATAAAAGCCTTCAGCATATTCTGAATCAGAAAGAGCAACGTCGTTGGGTTGAGCTGCTTAGCGATTACGACTGCTAGATTCGTTATCATCCAGGGAAGGCGAATGTTGTAGCTGACGCCCTGAGCCGAAAGGAACAGGTTAAACCATTGAGAGTCCGAGCTTTGGTCATGACTATACAGGCAAACCTAAACTCTCAAATCCGCGAGGCACAAGAAGAAGCAGTCAATGAGGGTAATCTACTGGATGAAGCCTTGAGAGGAATGGATAAGCAGTTTGAAATCAAGCCAGATAGATGTCGGTACTTCATGGGCAGAATTTGGCTACCAAAATTCGGAGGAGTAAGGAAGCTGGTCATGGATGAAGGGCATAAGACAAGATATGCTATTCATCCAGGGTCAGATAAGATGTACCACGACTTGAAGGGAATGTACTGGTGGCCAAACATGAAGGCTGACATTGCTACGTATGTCAGCAAGTGCTTAACGTGTTTGAAAGTTAAGGCTGAGCACCAGAAACCATCAGGATTGTTAATTCAACCAGAAATACCCCAGTGAAAGTGGGAGAACATCACCATGGACTTCATCACCAAGTTGCCAAAGACTTCTGGAGGTTATGACACCATTTGGGTGATTGTGGATCGACTTACCAAGACCGCACACTTCCTGCCAATCAAGGAGACTGATAAGATGGATAAGTTAACACGAATCTATCTTAAAGAAGTCGTCTCAAGGCATGGAGTGCCAGTATCAATTATATCAGACAGGGACAGCCGGTTCATATCAAGATTTTGGCAATCGTTGCAAGAAGCAATGGGTACACGTCTAGATATGAGCACAGCCTATCACCCGCAAACGGATGGTCAGAGTGAAAGGACGATTCAGACTTTGGAAGACATGCTAAGGGCATGTGTTATCGACTTTGGCAAAAATTGGGACAGGCACCTGGCATTAGTTGAGTTTTCCTATAACAACAGCTATCACTCAAGTATTAAGACCGCTCCGTTCGAGGCACTCTATGGGCGAAAGTGTCGATCACCACTTTGTTGCGCTGAAGTAGGAGATAACCTGAGATCATCCAGAAAAGCTATGCCGACAAAAAAGCTATGCCGATGTTCGACGGAAGGATTTGGAATTCCAAGAGGGAGATCAAGTAATGTTGAAAGTCTCGCCTTGGAAGGGCGTAATCCGTTTTGGGAAACGAGGAAAACTCAATCCTCGTTATATAGGACCATTCAAGATCACCAAAAGAATTGGTCCGGTAGCCTACCGACTTGATCTACCCCCAGAGCTTAGTAACGTTCATAATACCTTCCATGTGTCCAATCTTAAGAAGGGCCTGGCTGATGAAACTGATATGTGCATATTTATACATATATTTTGTATCATTTCCCTTGCATATTGGGTGGTTTTCAGACCGAAATGTGCGAAAACGATACAGATTTTATTTATATTTATGTTTCGCAGGTCAGAAGCCGTTAAATCGACATTGGAACGGAAATCGAGGCCAAAAGAACGAGGAATTGAAGTCCACTTAGCTTCCCTGATCAAATTCGGAGATTTGCTGAAAATTGCCCTACGCGGCCGTGTAGCTTTCTTTTACGCGGCCGCGTAAACAGATTTTTACAAGACCATGTAGCCAGGTGGTGTAAGACTAGTCAACACAGCTACGCGGCCGCGTGACTTAACCCTACGCGGCCGCGTAAGAAGCCCAGCCCACGAAATTCGTTTTTTAAACCCTAGTTTGCAGCAGCCGAGCATATTCGAATTTTGGGAGTTTCAGAGACAATTTTCAGAGCTTTTACTTACGTTTTTCTTCGATTTTCAAGATAGTTAGTCATAGATTAGTTGAAAGTTTCAATTTTCTTGGATTTTCTAGCATTTGGTGCGATTTTTCCACGGTTTTAGAGACGATTTTTAGAGTTTTTCGTAGCTTTTCAAGGAATTAATCATAGTTTAGTGAAAGGTTTCGGATTTCCTGGATCTACAAGCATTCGGTTCAAGTTTTGGAGTTCAATTTCTTCATTGTAGCTACGGATTTGGTACACTCGTTCCTTAAACTTTCTGATTTCATAATGGTTTTTATTAATTTGAGTTTAATTTCGGTTTTTAGCATGATTAGCGAGTAGTTTTCTTGTTCACCCGCTTGGGATGATGGATTCTATGTATTAATTGGTAAATTGTTGGATTGATTGATGGATTTTGGTTTATATTTGTTGGATTCTTGATTATTTCATATTTTCTTGTTAAAAATCAGATTTTTATTAATCTTTTAGCATTGTTTTGCGATAATAAAGTGTTAATCAGATCTGCGTTTTAAAAAGAAAGAGGCTTTAAATGAAAAATTAATAGTCAACTATCTCTTCTAGGCATTGTGTTGCGATAATGGTTTGATAGTTGATTGTTAATCTAGAATTTTATGTGTTTGTTGATTCTTATGCATTGTGTTGCGATAATAGGATTGACAAATCATAAAGTTTGAGTTTTAAAGTGACAAAGTCAATTTGTTGGATTTCAGTGTTAATGGATTATCTTTATGCATTGTGTTGCGATTATAAGATTAATTGGTTAATATTGGAGTTTTGACGAGTTGCTTTGTTTCCATCACGTGGTTATCAAGATTAAATATTTTAACTTGAAGTAATTAAATAATCGGTAAATTAAACCAAAATCCGGGCTTAATTGAATTTAAAATTGGTTATCAACCGATTTGTCTTTAGTCAATCAATTCAATCCATCGCCAATTAATTATAGTCTTCTAATTCCAAGTGGGTGACGCTTTCGTAATATAAGAGTTTGGTAAAATTTATCATCGTTCTTTACTTGCTCAAGTTAGTTTGATTTGATTTTGCTTTAATTAGTTTGGTTCGTATAATTTAGTTGTCGTTACTTGCTTGTTTTAGTTGTTTAGTTTCATTCTTGTTTGCTAGAATTTGTTTTTATTTAATTTGAAAAATCCAAAAAAATATTAGTTTAACTTTTTATTCTTGTGTTACTTAGTTCGCTTCAGTTATTCGGTTATTTAATTTTAATTAGTTGATAAATTCCTACAAACGTCAAAAATAGCTAAATATTGGTTTAGGTTGTAGTATTTGAGTCTCCAATCTTTATTCCGTTCCCTGAGTTCGATAAATCCTGGGTGATTCTTAAAGCTATATTGCACACGATTGGTACACTGCCAGTTGTGTAATTTATACTTTGGGTTCATTTAGATATTAAAACCTGAGGTGTGTTTTGCACGCGTCAAGTTTTTGGCGCCGTTGCCGGGGAACGGTGCGAGCTTTAAGAAACAACCAACGCCGGTAGTTTAGTTGATCCTTTTTAGGGGCAATCCCCCTGAAAAGTTAAATTTTTTTGTCTATTTTCACTTTTCTTTAAAGGGTGTTCGGTGTATGAGTCGTCGTAATCCTAACATCGTCAGCCCATACTCCGAACCTGAGCGAGCATTTCGTAACCGTCGTCGTGAACAATCGCACCCTTTAGTTGAGGGACTGTCAAGTTTATCGGATTCTACTGACCATATTGTTTCTCATCCGGTGGAGGAAGATCACGTAGACATCTTTGTTCAGTTACCTCCAATTTCTAGTTCTTCACCTTCTTCACCTTCTTCGCCTTCATCATCTTCATCATCTTCATCTTCTTCTGACTCTTCATCTTCTTCTGACTCTTCATCTTTCACTATGGGAGACCGAAGGACAATGCTTGAGCTTAACCAACCGGTCACCGATGACTCGGAAGGTGCAATAGTTATTCCTGGATTCGATGCCGTTAATTTTGAGCTAAAGTCGAGCCTGATCGCTTTAGTTCAGAATAACGCACAATTCTGCGGTCTATCTTCTGAGGATCCGTATTCCCACCTAAAGAAATTCAGAAAAGCATGCGGTGGGTATAAAGCGAATCAAGTTCCGAGGGAAGTAATTCGACTGATGCTCTTTCCTTACTCTCTTTCAGGACGTGCCATGATGTGATATGAGTCCCTTCCCTCGAACTCGATTCGTACTTGGGATGATATGGAGTCCAAGTTTCTCCTCAAATTCTGCCCTCCTTCTCGGACTACTAAGCTTATGAGTGACATTCTCTCATTTAAGCAGAAACCTGATGAGTCTCTGTATGATGCATGGGAGAGATATAAAGAGTCCATCATGAAATGCCCAAATCATAACATGACACTTAATCACCGTGTCAAGGTATTCTATGAGAATGTTCACCCCATGTATCACTCACTGATCGACTCAGCTTGTAACGGGTCAGTGTATAAGAGGACACCAGAAGAGGCTTTTGACATAATCGATGACCTGGTTTTAAGCCAAACTCAGACACCTAGTGAATATTTTGGGTGGGGAGCTTCTGATTCAAAGCAAGCTGCTGCTATAGCTGCCCTCACAGCTAAGATTGAGCTCCTCACGCAGACTAGTCAGCCACAGTCATCCCCAGTTGCTGTACACGCAATACAACACGGATGTGAGCACTGTGGTGGACCACATTCCGGCTATGAGTGCCAAGCTAGCTTTTCTTATCCAAATCAGGAGGAGGTATATTACTCGTCAGGAGATTATGGTGGAGGCATGGCTAGATATGCCCAACCTACTCTGAATTTTTCTCGAGCTCAGAACCAACCACCTCCTGGATTCGCTCATCCTTGTCCTCAGGTGATGCAGAGACCCCAATTTAACCCTCAGCAAGGGTATAATCATGGATATCATCAGGGACAATCTTCTTCTTTCTCACAATTTAATTCTAATCCCAATCAGTTCCATAATGCGCACTTCCCTAATCAGAATCATCAGTCTCAGCCCGTGCAACCTACAAAGTCAAACCTCGAGGAGATGATGATGAAGTTTATTGCTAATCAAGAGGCGTTGTCTAGAAATCAGCAGGCTGCTATTCAGGCCCTTGAAACACAAGTGGGACAGCTAGCACAATCGAGGAATGTTAGGAATGCTGGTGAACTTCCTAGCAACACTGAGCCCAATCCAAGAGGTAATCTGAAAGACAAGGGTCCTGCTCAAGTCAATTCCATTACTGTGCATGATGATGAGCACCCCGAGGATGTTCCTTCTTCTACATCTTCCTCTTCTCCCCCGTTGAAGAAGGAACTGGAGGCTTTAATGGACGAGATGCATCTGAACGCTTCAGGAAGTACCGCATATGCCCCCCCTCCTTTATATATCCAAGGTAAGGCCGACCTTGGTAGTTTCACTATCCCATGTTCTGTAAAGGGGGCGGTATTCAGCAATGCTTTAGCCGATCTAGGCTCTAGCATCAATGTTATTGCTCATGATATTTTCCAACAGCTTGATTTGGGGCCCCTTATGCCTTCTTTGGTAGCCGTGCAGCTAGCAGATAGTTCCTTGAGACAGCCTGTAGGGATTTGTGAGGGAGTT
Source organism: Centrapalus pauciflorus (assembly GCA_020465985.1). Lineage (NCBI taxonomy): Eukaryota > Viridiplantae > Streptophyta > Magnoliopsida > Asterales > Asteraceae > Centrapalus > Centrapalus pauciflorus. The sequence continues at coordinate 10,058 of JAANYP010007689.1, read as the reverse complement.
AGACTAAAGGTTGATAGATTTGAGTTTGTTGTTGATTTAGTGGTGCTAAACATGGATAGCTCGAGTGGCAACCCCCTCATTTTAGGAAGACCCTTTCTTACATCTGCTAGAGCATTGATAGATGTCCTGTCTATGGAATTGACCATTAGAGTGAGAGATGAGGAGATTATATTCCGTATGGCGAGAGCTAATCCGTTATATCCATTTCTGCCCGAGTCACTTTTCTCCATATCTACGTATGCGCCATGTGTTGAATTAGATCATATGCAGGTTATTCATGCTGCAAATGAGTTTGATGCTGTTAGAGATTTGCGGGAGATTGCTTGCTTGCTTGGAGTAGATTGGCATATGCACATTGATGAGATTGATACTCCAACCGATGAGGATATTTTTGCTTTGTTTGAAGCACCATCGCCATCTACTCCTTCTCATATTGATCATGATAAGCTTGATAATCTTGAATATGATTCTGTTGTTGTTTGTGATGGACAGGTACCTTCATTCTCGGTAAAGAGGAAAGGGAAATCGAAGAAGCCAAGAAAGCGGAAGAAGAAGGTAGAAAAGATCACAGAAAAACCAACTTGTCAATTTCCGAAGCTTAATTTTGATCATGAGGATCCGGTTGGTGAGTACATTTCTTTAGTGGGTATGAAAGGTTTGCGAGCTCGTTTCCCAGGTATGTTTTATCAATCTAAGGGCCATGTGGACGAGTCAAGCTAGAGACTCGTCAAAACAAGCGCTTTCGGGAGGCAACCCGTAGATACTTTCATTTGTATATTAAGTTTTCATTTTATGTTTAGTTTGTTTTGCTTGATGTGTTGAGTTGTTAATTTAAATTTTGAAAGTTATATGCTTAAATAAGTAGCCAGTGCATTGAGTATGTGTCTTAGGATTGCATGATTGATGCTAGTGGTCTTGTTTTGAAAGCATGTTTGCTTGTTCTAATTTCTAGTTCATGGTTTTGACTTTTTGAGTCAAATTGAGTTTAGTTTACTTTCAAATTACTTGCTTTAGTATGCTAGTTTGCCTTCATGTTTCGCTTGAGTAATTCGCCTTTATATCGTTCTTGAGTCACATGACTTCTAGTTTCGATATTTTAGGTTTTTCGTTGCCTAGCTAAATAATTTTGTGGCTCTAGTTTGACTTTCTGAAAGTCAAATTGTTGAGACCTTGTTTTTCAAGTTTTTGAATTTTAGCTTCGTAGATCATTTTGCTTAAATAAGTGTTCTTGCATCGTTTTACATGACATTCTAATGTTATGTGCGATGTTTAGAAGCCTCATTCATAACTCAAGTCACTATTGTATATTTGTGTGTTTTCGCTCTTATATTTAGTATTATCATTTGCATGTTTTAGTGTGCTTTTATGTGTGATCTTTGCTAATGTATCATCTAGTGTGATTCTCATAATGCTTTCTATAATTCGTTGCTTGTTTTGATTTCATTTTCATTGTGTGTTTCATGTTTGAGTCCATGGGCATCGAGTCAAGTATGGAGTAGGATGCTATCTTTTATTCTGAGTTTTTGACTTTTTATAGGTCAATAACTTGGAATCAGTTTATACTTTAATACTTTTGTTAAGTGTCGTTTGTGTGTCGTTTTTAGCATCTCATTTATGTGTTTTCTATAATTTTGTATGCCATGCTTTATCGGAACGTGAGCCTATTTTATTGCTTTTATTGCATGATTTTAGTTTCTCTAGTTTGACTCTTAAAGTCAATCAAGTCATCATTTAGTTCTTTTATTTAGTTAGTTTTCTTTTCTTTGATTCGGGCGAAATTATATGTTTTTGAGTGAAATCAGTGTGGGGTGAGGTGTTTGCTGATTGAAGTTGATTGTGAGATTCATAGTTGTGTTCGTGGGTTTGTCTAATGTTACCTGTTGGAATGGAATTTGATTTGCAACTGTCCATTTTTTTCCTGACTGTGCGCCTACACCACCGCGTAGATAAACCTACACCACCGCGTGAATAAAAGCTACACCACCGCGTAGATAAACCTACACCACCGCGTGAATAAAAGCTACACCACCGCGTAAATAAAAGCTACACCACCGCGTGAAGGAAACCTACACCACCGCGTAGATAAAAGCTACACCACCACGAAGTTTTAAATCCTCAAGTCTGCGTAAGGGTTTTAAGAAAACCAATCAGGTGCCCACCGTCGATTTCCCCAGAGCTCACCCAACACCGGGTCCTGATCTCGAGCTTGATACAGCCGCTGCACCCCCTGCGAGACATCCATGGCTTATTTTTGGCATGCTATCAGGGGAGTTTTTCTTGTTCTAATTTACTGTTACTTGTTAGATGTGCATTGTTTATGACACTGAGGACACTGTCAGATTTAAGTGTGGGGTGGGGGTATAAAAATGTTGATTTTGAGCTTTGCATGTTCTTAGGAACAATTCATGGCATTTTTTTGTCTAAAATTGGGCCAATTTTCAAATATTCTCTATTTTTGCATGTTGGACTCTTTTGTAGTATTGTTCTATTTTCTATGCATGCGAAGCTGAGCAACTGACTTTGAGATTATTTGGTGGTATCAGGATATTTGATGTGCATGTCACGCTTCCTGACTGAATTCCATGATTAAGCACAAACAATCCTGTAAATTCGTTTCGTGAGAATTTGAGCCTATCTAGCATTCATATTTAATGCTCATTATTTCTTTTGGTGTGAATTTGTCGGGGTTATCTGGATTACGGTAGAACTTGTTTGATAAATGCATGCCAAGATCACATCGTTTGAGAATCTAGCACTTATATAAAGGCACAGTTAGGAAACCCCTTTCCCCAGTGACATCCTTACCTGCATTATTTCCCATAGATTTCCCCCTTTTGAGCCTTGGCCTTTCATTTCGGTGACAACCCACACTATCAGCCAAATAATCCTTTTGTCTTTCGTTTGTCCGAAATTGGGATCGTGATTTAGTAGCAAGCTTTAGGGATTTATCTGGGATCATTCGTTTGTTAGTTGTTTATCCTCTGTGTGCGTTGACGATTATGCCTTGTTTTGATAGCATTCGAGTCATGTGTAATTCTCTGCTTTTGTGTTCTTCCTGACTTTTCTAGTGTTGTACCGCGACAATGCTAGTGTGGTTAAGAGAGTTCTTTTTGGGTACAGATTGCATATAGTCGGTGTTTAGAAATTCAGAGTTATAAAAAAAAGAGAAAAAGAAGAAAGAAAGAAAGAAAAAGAAAAAAAAAAGAAAGAAAGAAAAAAAAAAGGGAAAAAAAAGGTATTGGAATAAGAAAGTGAAACGAATTTTTGTCATTCTGAGCTGCTATTAGATAAGATAAATCAAGCCAGTTATTTGGGTAGTGTTCTCAGTGATTTATTTGGTCCCATCGCTTCTATTGCTTGCTGCTTGATCTTGGATCCCATTCTTTTGGTCCACTTTGGCCATAGATTTCCCATGCCCTTAGCCTAGCCTCGTTACAACCTATTAAGACCTTTATGTGCTCTATTTTCAAACATTGAGTGATGGCGGTGTGATTACTCTCAAGCATATGCTCATATTCTTTTAACATGTCTGGCATTGAGCGAAATTTGTGAAAACACACGAGCCTATACACTTGAGTGATGAGTGAAAACTGTGAGGTGCTGAGTCGTGTAATTAGGTGGGAAGTTGTTGGCATTGTCATTCTATTCTTTTTGCATCTTGTGGTCTCATTGTTTCTTGCTTTGGCTTCAAATTCATAGTTTATGGATCTTTAATGCTATTGAGTCTTGCATGTTTCTAGAGAGTTTATTTTGAATTGAGGCCTGGTTGAAAACATTTTATGTTGCGGTTTGCTTGGGGACAAGCAAAGCTCAAGTGTGGGGTATTTTGATATGTGCATATTTATACATATATTTTGTATCATTTCCCTTGCATATTGGGTGGTTTTCAGACCGAAATGTGCGAAAACGATACAGATTTTATTTATATTTATGTTTCGCAGGTCAGAAGCCGTTAAATCGACATTGGAACGGAAATCGAGGCCAAAAGAACGAGGAATTGAAGTCCACTTAGCTTCCCTGATCAAATTCGGAGATTTGCTGAAAATTGCCCTACGCGGCCGTGTAGCTTTCTTTTACGCGGCCGCGTAAACAGATTTTTACAAGACCATGTAGCCAGGTGGTGTAAGACTAGTCAACACAGCTACGCGGCCGCGTGACTTAACCCTACGCGGCCGCGTAAGAAGCCCAGCCCACGAAATTCGTTTTTTAAACCCTAGTTTGCAGCAGCCGAGCATATTCGAATTTTGGGAGTTTCAGAGACAATTTTCAGAGCTTTTACTTACGTTTTTCTTCGATTTTCAAGATAGTTAGTCATAGATTAGTTGAAAGTTTCAATTTTCTTGGATTTTCTAGCATTTGGTGCGATTTTTCCACGGTTTTAGAGACGATTTTTAGAGTTTTTCGTAGCTTTTCAAGGAATTAATCATAGTTTAGTGAAAGGTTTCGGATTTCCTGGATCTACAAGCATTCGGTTCAAGTTTTGGAGTTCAATTTCTTCATTGTAGCTACGGATTTGGTACACTCGTTCCTTAAACTTTCTGATTTCATAATGGTTTTTATTAATTTGAGTTTAATTTCGGTTTTTAGCATGATTAGCGAGTAGTTTTCTTGTTCACCCGCTTGGGATGATGGATTCTATGTATTAATTGGTAAATTGTTGGATTGATTGATGGATTTTGGTTTATATTTGTTGGATTCTTGATTATTTCATATTTTCTTGTTAAAAATCAGATTTTTATTAATCTTTTAGCATTGTTTTGCGATAATAAAGTGTTAATCAGATCTGCGTTTTAAAAAGAAAGAGGCTTTAAATGAAAAATTAATAGTCAACTATCTCTTCTAGGCATTGTGTTGCGATAATGGTTTGATAGTTGATTGTTAATCTAGAATTTTATGTGTTTGTTGATTCTTATGCATTGTGTTGCGATAATAGGATTGACAAATCATAAAGTTTGATTTTTAAAGTGACAAAGTCAATTTGTTGGATTTCAGTGTTAATGGATTATCTTTATGCATTGTGTTGCGATTATAAGATTAATTGGTTAATATTGGAGTTTTGACGAGTTGCTTTGTTTCCATCACGTGGTTATCAAGATTAAATATTTTAACTTGAAGTAATTAAATAATCGGTAAATTAAACCAAAATCCGGGCTTAATTGAATTTAAAATTGGTTATCAACCGATTTGTCTTTAGTCAATCAATTCAATCCATCGCCAATTAATTATAGTCTTCTAATTCCAAGTGGGTGACGCTTTCGTAATATAAGAGTTTGGTAAAATTTATCATCGTTCTTTACTTGCTCAAGTTAGTTTGATTTGATTTTGCTTTAATTAGTTTGGTTCGTATAATTTAGTTGTCGTTACTTGCTTGCTTTAGTTGTTTAGTTTCATTCTTGTTTGCTAGAATTGGTTTTTATTTAATTTGAAAAATCCAAAAAAATATTAGTTTAACTTTTTATTCTTGTGTTACTTAGTTCGCTTCAGTTATTCGGTTATTTAATTTTAATTAGTTGATAAATTCCTACAAACGTCAAAAATAGCTAAATATTGGTTTAGGTTGTAGTATTTGAGTCTCCAATCTTTATTCCGTTCCCTGAGTTCGATAAATCCTGGGTGATTCTTAAAGCTATATTGCACACGATTGGTACACTGCCAGTTGTGTAATTTATACTTTGGGTTCATTTAGATATTAAAACCTGAGGTGTGTTTTGCACGCGTCAAGTTTTTGGCGCCGTTGCCGGGGAACGGTGCGAGCTTTAAGAAACAACCAACGCCGGTAGTTTAGTTGATCCTTTTTAGGGGCAATCCCCCTGAAAAGTTAAATTTTTTTGTCTATTTTCACTTTTCTTTAAAGGGTGTTCGGTGTATGAGTCGTCGTAATCCTAACATCGTCAGCCCATACTCCGAACCTGAGCGAGCATTTCGTAACCGTCGTCGTGAACAATCGCACCCTTTAGTTGAGGGACTGTCAAGTTTATCGGATTCTACTGACCATATTGTTTCTCATCCGGTGGAGGAAGATCACGTAGACATCTTTGTTCAGTTACCTCCAATTTCTAGTTCTTCACCTTCTTCACCTTCTTCGCCTTCATCATCTTCATCATCTTCATCTTCTTCTGACTCTTCATCTTCTTCTGACTCTTCATCTTTCACTATGGGAGACCGAAGGACAATGCTTGAGCTTAACCAACCGGTCACCGATGACTCGGAAGGTGCAATAGTTATTCCTGGATTCGATGCCGTTAATTTTGAGCTAAAGTCGAGCCTGATCGCTTTAGTTCAGAATAACGCACAATTCTGCGGTCTATCTTCTGAGGATCCGTATTCCCACCTAAAGAAATTCAGAAAAGCATGCGGTGGGTATAAAGCGAATCAAGTTCCGAGGGAAGTAATTCGACTGATGCTCTTTCCTTACTCTCTTTCAGGACGTGCCATGATGTGATATGAGTCCCTTCCCTCGAACTCGATTCGTACTTGGGATGATATGGAGTCCAAGTTTCTCCTCAAATTCTGCCCTCCTTCTCGGACTACTAAGCTTATGAGTGACATTCTCTCATTTAAGCAGAAACCTGATGAGTCTCTGTATGATGCATGGGAGAGATATAAAGAGTCCATCATGAAATGCCCAAATCATAACATGACACTTAATCACCGTGTCAAGGTATTCTATGAGAATGTTCACCCCATGTATCACTCACTGATCGACTCAGCTTGTAACGGGTCAGTGTATAAGAGGACACCAGAAGAGGCTTTTGACATAATCGATGACCTGGTTTTAAGCCAAACTCAGACACCTAGTGAATATTTTGGGTGGGGAGCTTCTGATTCAAAGCAAGCTGCTGCTATAGCTGCCCTCACAGCTAAGATTGAGCTCCTCACGCAGACTAGTCAGCCACAGTCATCCCCAGTTGCTGTACACGCAGTACAACACGGATGTGAGCACTGTGGTGGACCACATTCCGGCTATGAGTGCCAAGCTAGCTTTTCTTATCCAAATCAGGAGGAGGTATATTACTCGTCAGGAGATTATGGTGGAGGCATGGCTAGATATGCCCAACCTACTCTGAATTTTTCTCGAGCTCAGAACCAACCACCTCCTGGATTCGCTCATCCTTGTCCTCAGGTGATGCAGAGACCCCAATTTAACCCTCAGCAAGGGTATAATCATGGATATCATCAGGGACAATCTTCTTCTTTCTCACAATTTAATTCTAATCCCAATCAGTTCCATAATGCGCACTTCCCTAATCAGAATCATCAGTCTCAGCCCGTGCAACCTACAAAGTCAAACCTCGAGGAGATGATGATGAAGTTTATTGCTAATCAAGAGGCGTTGTCTAGAAATCAGCAGGCTGCTATTCAGGCCCTTGAAACACAAGTGGGACAGCTAGCACAATCGAGGAATGTTAGGAATGCTGGTGAACTTCCTAGCAACACTGAGCCCAATCCAAGAGGTAATCTGAAAGACAAGGGTCCTGCTCAAGTCAATGCCATTACTGTGCATGATGATGAGCACCCCGAGGATGTTCCTTCTTCTACATCTTCCTCTTCTCCCCCGTTGAAGAAGGAACTGGAGGCTTTAATGGACGAGATGCATCTGAACGCTTCAGGAAGTACCGCATATGTCCCCCCTCCTTTATATATCCAAGGTAAGGCCGACCTTGGTAGTTTCACTATCCCATGTTCTGTAAAGGGGGCGGTATTCAGCAATGCTTTAGCCGATCTAGGCTCTAGCATCAATGTTATTGCTCATGATATTTTCCAACAGCTTGATTTGGGGCCCCTTAAGCCTTCTTTGGTAGCCGTGCAGCTAGCAGATAGTTCCTTGAGACAGCCTGTAGGGATTTGTGAGGGAGTTAGACTAAAGGTTGATAGATTTGAGTTTGTTGTTGATTTAGTGGTGCTAAACATGGATAGCTCGAGTGGCAACCCCCTCATTTTAGGAAGACCCTTTCTTACATCTGCTAGAGCATTGATAGATGTCCTGTCTATGGAATTGACCATTAGAGTGAGAGATGAGGAGATTATATTCCGTATGGCGAGAGCTAATCCGTTATATCCATTTCTGCCCGAGTCACTTTTCTCCATATCTACGTATGCGCCATGTGTTGAATTAGATCATATGCAGGTTATTCATGCTGCAAATGAGTTTGATGCTGTTAGAGATTTGCGGGAGATTGCTTGCTTGCTTGGAGTAGATTGGCATATGCACATTGATGAGATTGATACTCCAACCGATGAGGATATTTTTGCTTTGTTTGAAGCACCATCGCCATCTACTCCTTCTCATATTGATCATGATAAGCTTGATAATCTTGAATATGATTCTGTTGTTGTTTGTGATGGACAGGTACCTTCATGCTCGGTAAAGAGGAAAGGGAGATCGAAGAAGCCAAGAAAGCGGAAGAAGAAGGTAGAGAAGATCACAGAAAAACCAACTTGTCAATTTCCGAAGCTTAATTTTGATCATGAGGATCCGGTTGGTGAGTACATTTCTTTAGTGGGTATGAAAGGTTTGCGAGCTCGTTTCCCAGGTATGTTTTATCAATCTAAGGGCCATGTGGACGAGTCAAGCTAGAGACTCGTCAAAACAAGCGCTTTCGGGAGGCAACCCGTAGATACTTTCATTTGTATATTAAGTTTTCATTTTATGTTTAGTTTGTTTTGCTTGATGTGTTGAGTTGTTAATTTAAATTTTGAAAGTTATATGCTTAAATAAGTAGCCAGTGCATTGAGTATGTGTCTTAGGATTGCATGATTGATGCTAGTGGTCTTGTTTTGAAAGCATGTTTGCTTGTTCTAATTTCTAGTTCATGGTTTTGACTTTTTGAGTCAAATTGAGTTTAGTTTACTTTCAAATTACTTGCTTTAGTATGCTAGTTTGCCTTCATGTTTCGCTTGAGTAATTCGCCTTTATATCGTTCTTGAGTCACATGACTTCTAGTTTCGATATTTAAGGTTTTTCGTTGCCTAGCTAAATAAACTTGTGGCTCTAGTTTGACTTTCTGAAAGTCAAATTGTTGAGACCTTGTTTTTCAAGTTTTTGAATTTTAGCTTCGTAGATCATTTTGCTTAAATAAGTGTTCTTGCATCGTTTTACATGACATTCTAATGTTATTTGCGATGTTTAGAAGCCTCATTCATAACTGAAGTCACTATTGTATATTTGTGTGTTTTCGCTCTTATATTTAGTATTATCATTTGCATGTTTTAGTGTGCTTTTATGTGTGATCTTTGCTAATGTATCATCTAGTGTGATTCTTATAATGCTTTCTATAATTCGTTGCTTGTTTTGATTTCATTTTCATTGTGTGTTTCATGTTTGAGTCCATGGGCTTCGAGTCAAGTATGGAGTAGGATGCTATCTTTTATTCTGAGTTTTTGACTTTTTATAAGTCAATAACTTTGAATCAGTTTATACTTTAATACTTTTGTTAAGTGTCGTTTGTGTGTTGTATTCTACAATTTTCTATGCCATGCTTTATCGGAACGTGAGCCTATTTTATTGCTTTTATTGCATGATTTTAGTTTCTCTAGTTTGACTCTTAAAGTCAATCAAGTCATCATTTAGTTCTTTTATTTAGTTAGTTTTCTTTTCTTTGATTCGGGAGAAATCATATGTTTTTGAGTGAAATTAGTGTGGGATGAGGTGTTTGCTCATTGAAGTTGATTGTGAGATTCATAGTTGTGTTCGTGGGTTTGTCTAATGTTACTTGTTGGAATGGAATTTGATTTGCAACTGCTGTCCATTTTTTTTCCTGTGCGCCTACACCACCGCGTAGATAAACCTACACCACCGCGTGAATAAAAGCTACACCACCGCGTAGATAAACCTACACCACCGCGTGAATAAAAGCTACACCACCGCGTAGATAAAAGCTACACCACCGCGTGAAGGAAACCTACACCACCGCGTAGATAAAAGCTACACCACCACGAAGTTTTAAATCCTCAGGTCTGCGTAAGGGTTTTAAGAAAACCAATCAGGTGCCCACCGTCGATTTCCCCACAGCTCACCAACACGGGTCCTGACTTATAGATGCTTGATACAGCCGCTT
>JAANYP010007688.1:0-19324 GCA_020465985.1 Centrapalus pauciflorus | reverse complement strand
CATCATAATCACTTGATGCATCATGCTGGGAGGATGATGCATTACGATCACTTGATGCATCATATGATCGGTCCGACTGGTTCGTTCCATCGAAGTCAATTTATCGTTTTTATGAATAGTTACAAAAATAAAATAATAAATTATTTAGCTGGGAATCAAACCTAGAACCTCCAATTCCATAAAACAATGATTTAACCATTAAGCTTTCAATAACAAATTTCTCTCTTTAATATATATCATAACGTACATTCAACTCAAAAAAATAAATTGATAAGACTTTTTAACTTTTATGTGTATATAAGTCCTCATTGCCTAGAGATATTTAGTACCACCAAAAGCAATTCTTCATGGCGGGCTCAAGAAAACTCACAACAGCTTATCCTTATTATTCTCCTCCACCACCACCCCTAAAACCTGCATGTCCTCCTCCACCTCCGCCACCAAAACCTGCATGTCCACCTCCACCACCGCCTCCAGTTCCATGTCCTCCTCCACCTCCACCCCCAGTAGTTCCGTGTCCTCCGAAACCAGGACATGGGACAAAACCACCATCTCCAAGTCCTGAAATACCTGCTTATCCACCTAAAGGAGCCACACCACCAAAACCATCCCACCCGCCACATGGTCATGCACACCCGCCTAAGGGTCCAAAGCCACCAACACCAGGTGGACCGGGTAGTCCACCCAAAGAATCAAAACCACCAACGCCAAACGGACCTGCTTATCCGCCAAAAGGACCAAAACCACCAACACCAGGTGGGCCAGCTAGTCCACCTGACAAATCAAAGCCACCGGCACCTGGACCAGCTAGCCCACCTAAAGCACCAAAACCACCAACACCTGGTGGTCCAGCTTATCCACCAAAGGGACCGAAACCGCCAACACCTGGTGGCCCGGCTTATCCCCCGAAGGGACCAAAACCTCCCACGCCTGGCGGACCTGGAAAACCCCCAAAGCCAGGTACTCCTGGGAGTTGGCCACCAAAAGCACAACCTCCTTTACCATCATACCCCACCGTCCCTCCACCGCAACCTTTTAATGCTGTACCACCGTCTGGGAACATCCTAACACCTCCAACACCGCCAGGTGGTGGCGGCAAAGACCACACCGTTGTCATTGCGGTTTGTGCATCGCTAGGTGGCGTGTTTTTCCTCGCATTCCTAGCTGCCGGACTATTCTGTTTGGCAAAAAGAAAGAAGAAGCCAATCTTGGTTCCTGCTGCAGCTCATGGTTATGGTCATGGCGGTGGTGAAGGACATGGCCATGGTGGCGGAGCTGGTGGCGAACACTCAAGCTACGGCCAATAGTAGCGACGGCCAATAGTAGCGGCTAAATGATGCCATAAGAAATACAAGTGCTGGTGGTGTGACGGTTTCTCACTTGGACCTTCTCTGAATAATACCAAATTTGTTTCTTAAATTAATTATGATTGTCGTGTGGAATTCATACACTTTGTGCATATAGCAACTTGTATTCTACGTATTTAATGTTGTACGTTACAAGGGAAAAAGGTTTACTTTTTAGGTAGGATTCATGAAATTTAATATTCGTACTTAATCTGATCAATAAAGAGTTTCGAATTGTTTGCATTAATTATTGAGTAAATTAAAAAAATGGGCGTCCTTGTTTTATCATAAAAGAACAAAGTATATACATAGATAGTCCTTGAAAACTAGGGATGGCATCTGCGGGCGGCGGGCACGGATACATATCACCCGTCACCCGTGCCCGCGGGTATATATCAATACCCGCCACCCGCTAAAAACCCACCAACGGGTGGATTTTCTCGCCCATGCCCGCCACCCGCGGATACCCGTGGGCACGGGTAAACCCACGGGTTTCATATTTTTTTAACAATTATAAACATTTTTTCACCCAACGAAACATATTTTAGCACCAAAACACATCCAGTTCCAGCTAAACATAAATATATTGCAAACACATCCAAATAATAATAATATCAAACATACAAACATACATACATAATAATAATTAATGTTTCCAAATAATAATTATATATATAATGACTATATTACGCGGGTTTAACGGGTAAATCGGCGGGTATACCCGCGGGTGAACGTGACGGGTTTCACGGGTACGGGTGAAGGGTATACCCGCGGGTGAAATAGTAAACTCGTGCCCGCCCGTCACCCGCCAGCGGGTATGATTTTGTACCCATACCCATGTCCACGGGTGTATTTTCACGGGTTTACCCACCCATAACGGGCGGGTATCCACGGGTTTCGGGTTTTTTCTCGCCCATTGCCATCCCTATTGAAAACCAATTCTTCTAACAATTTAGTCCTTAAAACTAACTTCCATTACGTTAAGAGTTAATTTCAGAATGATTTAGATATTTTTCCAATAAAGTTTATATTTATTTAATTGTAGTTTCATCTTTCTGTTAAGTTTCATTTGTTCTTAAAACCAATTCTTCAAACAATTTAGTCACAAATCCGTCACTGAAATTCGTCGGTAAACTGTCGTTAATTTGTAATTAATCTACTGTCACAACCCGTCGATGATATCTGTCGGTAAACCGTCGTTAATCCGTCTAACAACTAATATCAGAAATTTGTCGCTGAGGTCCGTTGGTAACCCGTCGCAGATCCGTCGCTAAACTTTTGTTACAAATCTGTTGCTAATTCGTTGTTAATCCGCCGCTAAGTTGCTGTTACAAATCCGTCGCTTGGTTCCGTCAATAAGTCGTCACTGATTTGTCGCTTATATTCTGTCATTAATTTGTCACTGATGCATCGTTATTCCGTCATTAAGTTGTCGCTAAACCTCCGTCGCAGAATCCGTCACAGAAGCCGGCGCTTATACTCATTTTCTAAGTAGTGTCATATGTTCTAGGATGAACACAATCAAATTTTCTTGTGTCATTGATCTTATGTTATTGGATGAACACAACCAAATTCAATCTTCAATATTCATGTGTTCTTGATCACATGTTTACGATGAACACTACCAAATTCATCTTCATACCCAAAACACAGTCAGATCTAAAATGAAATGATGAAACCAACCAAGAATACTTAAAAATCATATATGAAGATGAAGAACAATATAAAAAACTCTTTGCTTTGGAACCGTAAACATAGATCTGCAAATCCATAAATTGAACCAAATTAGAACAAATATGTAATCCAACAAGATCTATAATCGTATATAAACACCACGCGAAACCTAGATCTGGAAAACCAAATTGAACACCATTAATAAACTAAAAACCTGATGAGGCTATAATTTTATGTGTTTTCAGTATCATTTTAGGTTCATTTTAGCACCTATGCTTCGTAATTGCCATACTTTTACTCCCAAATTGTGTTTCAGGGCCAAGAAGTCAAATGAAAGCAGCTCGAGAAATTTTAGTGCGAACCGAGCCAGTGGGGGTGTAGACTTGCGCCACTTTACGCTGCAAAACAGAACTATTTTGCGATGGAGAGCACTTCCAACGCAGACTGGCATAGCCCAGGCCGTACCCCCAGAGCAGGGCAGGCCACAGGCATACGCTGGTGCGGCGTGAAATCCCCGCAGACGCGTTTTTGAGCCTAAAACCCTAATTTTCACATCCTCTATAAATAGAGGTCGATGGCAGCCGTTTTGAGGGGTCCGAAAAGTGTTGAAAACATTGGCGAAGCCCCGCCGGAATTGATTCACGAGCCGATTACGAAGAAGGTGGATTGCAACTGTTCGAGCATACGATGACGTCTCTAATCATTCCCGATGAAGAATGCACGATGAGCGGCTAAACCACCATAGCCGTTTGTGGAGGATCTACGACTAAGTTTTACTTTCTTGAATATCATTTTATGTGTTGATGTATTTTGTGTTTCTTGAATATTTTATGTATTGCAAATGATATACCTTCGGTTATTATTATGATTAAATGGTTTGATTGGTAAAAGCAAGATAGTTCATAGTGATATTATTATTTGTGTCGAGTCCATTAGTGTAGGGATTAAGACGAGTAATGAATGTTGCATGCGCTATGCCGAGATTTACTGGTTAAAGTATTTACGATTAATTTGACTAAGCAATTGTTTATGTCTATGTGATTGTTGCATGAAATTCAAGTGGGTAATAACTTATGTCGTAGTGATTCCGTGAATGGTTATCTTTTAATTTGCTTTGTTAATCAATTTGTTAGTTACGCGCCGTTGTTTTAGTTATAATTTAGTCATAATCATTATTCCAAACAAATCATTCAATTCACAATTTAATCGCTTTTAATAAACTTAAGAAACTAGCTAATTAACCCTAATTCACATACGTACTCCATGCGGATTAGACCCTTACTTCTCTGCGCTAATAGTTAGATTTAAGGTTATTTCTACGGGCCACAACGACGGCTCGTCAGATTTTGGCGTCGTTGCCGGGGACTCGGGGAGTGGTAACGTTAGTTAGGGCTAGAAATTAGTTTTGGCCTTAGTTTAAGTTTTATGTACTTTAATTTAATTATTTTTAGTCTTTAATTTCCTTTTATTAAAATCACATAAAAAATTCAAAAATTCAAAAAGGTAATTGTAGTCCTCTACTTTACCACCAAAAATATAATTAGTTTAATGAAGTAATTTAATTTAAGGTTTTAATAGTTTATCCTCACACGTCGATCGGCCAGAGGATTGCCGCTACAATTCGAATCCGAAATCGAAAGAGTAGCTAAATCTCACCGAAAGACTGTTAGGATACAAAACAACAAAGATTAATCAGGGAGAATTCAAGCGATCAGCGGATACACACGGAGGACTGATAACGAGCAAAAGGAAGAAATTCCCACTTTTGAGAGTCCAAGTTCACCGAGAAATCGCGAGCAAGAAGAACCAGAGCGTATAGTTGTTATGATGGGTGAACATGCGAGAAGGATGGCTGAGTCACATTACCGCTCTGAGGATGTGCCCGACCCTTCTCCTATTCGATACCCTGAAAATGAGAACGAACTCAAAGTTCGTCCTCAACTTTTTCAAATTCTTCCTATTTTCTGAGGGATGCCAAGTGAGTAACCTTATGAGCATCTAGCTGAGTTTATGGCTATTTGTAAAGCGAATCATGTTCAAGGTATAACCACCGACGGTTTGAAACTTCGACTATTTCCTTTCTCGTTGAAAGAGAAAGCTAAGAATTGGTTCGTGTCGCTACCTTCCAATAACATCACGACATGGGATCAAATGAAAATAGAATTTCTCAATGAATCCTATCCCATTAGTAAAACCACTGAGAAACGGAAGGAAATTACCGGGTTTAAACAAAAACCTGGTGAACAATTCTACGAAGCATTTGATCGTATGAATGAATTGTTGAGAGCTTATCCACATCACGAAGTTCCAAAATGGATGCTTATCAAAACATTTTTTGATGGTGTGATTCGAGAGAGTCGCAACATGATGATTGCTGCCACGGGAGGCACGTTTTTAGCGAAAGAAGACGATGAGGCTTGGGAGTTACTGAATCAACTCGATAAGGGTCTCAAGGTTCAAGCTGGTTCTGAGAACAACATAGGAGTTCAAGTGATGGACATTGATAATGCCTAGAAACGAAAGGGTTAAGAGCGAAATCTCAGAATTAGACAAGAAGATGGATCAACTGATGAAGGGTCTTGATTGAAACCCAAATGTATCAGTTAACTGCGTCACATGTGGCGATCCATCTCATCATTTTGAAACATGTCCTCAAGTGCAATCCACTGAGGAGTTTGCTAACAAAGTTTATGGTTTTAGATCTCATCGAGAGAGGGATAACCCATTTTCGGAAACCTGTAATCCTGGATGGAGCAATCATCCTAACTTTCGATGGAAGAATGATCAGCCTACCGATCATGAATCTAAACCAATGTATGAACCACCACGAAGAGACTATCAATACGGTTCTACCTCTGCTTCTAAAGATGAGCGATAGTATAAGTCAAACCCACGTGATCAACCTCAATTCCAAGTGGGAACAAACATGACTTCTTCACAATTCTCGGAGTTCGCAGAATTTATGAAGCAACAGTCAGTTATCAGTACAAAGACCATGGAGCTTCTAAGCCGACAAATGGGTTAGATAGCTAAGTCGCTCACAAGACGAGAAGAGAGAAAGCTTCCGAGCAATATCGTCTCCAATCCTTCGCATGCTCATGGCAAAGAAAAGAAGCATGAAGTGAACGAAGTAAATTAAGTATCTAAGGTGACTACCCTGAGAAGTGGTAGAGAAGTAGATAACAAGATTGAGATGCCCAAAGAGGAGGAGGCAGAAGAGGATACTGACATTAAAATCTTGTATGAGGAAAAAGAGGATCCAAAGAATGAGGTTCCCAAGAAAGTCACTTTCAAGGAGCCGATTAAGGCAGATATTCCAACTCCCAAAGTTGAGGAGGCGGTTATGGATCAGGACACCACAGCTCCTCCTCCTTATCCTGATTCCTTAGAAAATCCTAAATCTTCTCCCTATGGCAAAAGAGGCCCACAACCAGAGGATTTGTGGGATTTGTTTAATCAAGTTAAGATTAATATTCCTTTGATTAACTCTATTCAGTAGGTTCCCTCTTATGCCAAATTCTTAAAGGATCTCTGCACACAAAAGAGAAAGTTCAAGGTCTCTCTTCCTAAGTAGATCAATTTAACTAAACAATTAAGTGCAGTAGTCTCTAGTTTATTGCCTCCTAAGCTAAAAGATCCTGCATCACCATTGATTCCAGTGACAATTGGCAATGTGCAGATAAAGAAAGCACTGCTTAATCTTGGAGCTAGTGTTAATATTTTACCTGGAAACTTGTTTGACAAACATGATCTAGGCCAGTTACAGACGGCTGATATAATCTTACAGCTGGCAGATCGGTCAACCAAATGCCCAAGGGGTATTCTCTCAGATGTTATAGTAAAAGTTGAAGACTTTTACTATCCAGTAGATTTCCTAGTTTTGGACACAGAAAGTTCCGTTGGAGTTTCTTTTCCACTATTAATGCTCAAATTAATTGCAGAACGGGAGCCGTAGATATCGCATTCGGTAATCGTAAACTGAGATTAAACGTGTTTAATGCTTTGGATGCATCTGCAATTTTGATTCAGATTGTTATCTGATCGATGTGGTGGACGAACTTGCGCAACAACATAGTTCGTTAATCAATACCAAAGACACTACTGTGTTATTCTTTGCCGAGCATGACATAGCCAAGATGAATTCTCATGATTGTAATGTGATAGAGGTAGTCATAAAATCCATGCTAGAATTGAAACAACCGGCGTGGACTCATAAGACTGAAAAGTTACCTACTAATTTGCCTCAATCAACAAAACCTTCAATAGAACAACCACCTGTTCTAGAGTTGAAGGAGCTGCCAGGTCATTTAAAATACGCTTTCTTAGGTCAGAATGACACTCTTCCTGTTATAATCTCATCGGATGTGACTGAAGCACAAGAAAAAGTCTTACTACAAGTGTTAGTAAAATATAAAGAGGCAGTAGAATGGACCATAACAGATTTAAAAGAAATTAATCCCACTTTGTGTATGCACCGAATCATTACTGATCCAGAAGCTAAACCAACACGGGATGCACAAAGGCTAATCAAAGGGAGGTAGTTAAAAAAGAATTGTTAAAATGGTTGGATGCTGGGATAATCTATCCCATATCTGATAGCAAATGGGTGAGTCTAACCCAAACTGCGCCCAAGAAATCTAGATTCACAGTTATTGACACTGAAGATGGAGGAAAGACAACTACCCGCCCTATAACTGGATGGAGAGTATGCATTGATTACAAGAAACTAAATACCGCTACTTCCAAGGATCACTTTCCACTACCATTTATAGATCAAATTGTGGAAAAGTTAGTCGGTCAAAAGTTTTATTGTTTCCTCGATGGTTGTTCTGGTTATAATCAAATTCCAATCCATCCAGGAGATCAAGAGAAAACTACATTTACATGTCCATATGGCACTTTTGCGTACCGAAGGATGCCATTCAGCCTATGTAATGCACCCGCCACAATTCAGCGTTGTATGATGGTAATCTTTTCAGATATGGTGGGTGGTTCTTTTGAGATATTTATGGATGATTTTTCCATATTTGATAAGAAATTTATGGATTGTCTAGGACATTTAGAAAAATTCCTAAAGAGATGCACTGAAACCAACTTAGTCTTAAGTTGAGAGAAAAACCACTTCATGGTGAAAGAAGGGGTAGTCCTAGGGCACATAGTGTCTGAAAAAGGCATGGAAGTGGAAAAAGTAAAAGGTCAATTAATATCCTCACTTCCACCCCCACCAATGTTAAAGGAATAAGATCATTCCTAGGCCGCGCTGGTTTTTATCGGCGGTTTATTAAGAACTTTAGTGAAATCTCAAGGCCATTATGTAATCTTTTAGCAAAAGACGTTGAGTTTGACTTCGATGAATCGTGTATGCAAGCATTTGAGAAACTTAAATCAAAGTTAACTAAAGCACAAATTCTGCAATCTCCAGATTGGTCTCAACCTTTTGAGATCATGTGCGATGCAAGTGATTTGCAGTAGGTGATGTATTAGGCCAGAGATTAGAGAAGAAGCCAACAGTTATTTATTATGCAAGTAAAACATTTAATGAGGCACAAATAAATTGTACGACTACGGAAAAGAATTATTAGCCGTAGTTTTTTCACTGGATAAATTTATATCATGCATTTTGGGGGTATAAGTAGTTGTGTACTCTGACCACAACGCTTTAAGACATTTATTAGCAAAGAAGGTTGCCAAGCATCGACTTATTCGGTGGATCCTTCTATTGCAGGAATTTAATTTAAAAATTAGGGACAAGAAAGACACAGAAAATGTTGTTGCCGACCATTTATCTAGGCTCCAACTTACCTCAACAGATTTAACTGGTCATATCAGGGACTCCTTCCCTGATGAACAACTATTATCAATTTCCAAAATTACTTGGTTTGCGAATTTAGTTAACTATTTCGTATCAGGAAGATTGCCGGAGCACTGGAACTCAGAACAAAGAAAATATTTCTAGGCTCAAGCAAGACAGTATATTTGGGATGAGCCTGATTTATTTAAGATAGGTGTGGATCAAATTATGAGACAATGTGTTCCTGATTCGGAACATGAAGATATTCTTAAACACTGCCATGCATATGCATGCGGCGCTCATTTCGGTGCTAAGAAAACTAGCCACCGAATACTGCAGTGTGGGTTTTTCTGGCCCACAATATTTAAGGATGCATATGAATTTGTAAAAGGATGCATAAGGTGCGAGCAAACAGGCGGCATTGCAAAAAGGGATGAAATGCTCATGACCCCGATTTTATTTGTTGAAATATTTGATGTATGGGGGATTGATTTTATGGGACCCTTCCCAAAATCATTTGGGTATGAATATATATTAGTCGCAGTAGACTATGTTTCCAAATGGGTGGAAGTAGAAGCTACAAGAACCAATGATAACCGGGTAGTTTGAAAATTTGTAAAAAGAAATATCTTTGCACGCCACGGTATCCCTAGAGCTATAATTAGTGACGGAGGGTCACATTTCAAAAATCAACATTTTGCAAAACTCCTTAAACATTATGGAGTTAATCATCGAATAGTCACGCCTTATCATCCGCAAACTAGCGGACAAGTTGAGATTTCTAATAGGGAAATCAAGAGAATCCTGGAGAAAACAGTAAGATCAGATCGTAAAGATTTGTCACAAAAGCTGGAGGATGCTATGTGGGCATACAGAACTGCATTCAAAAAACCAATTGGTATGTCCCCATATCCACTTGTTTACGGTAAGTTGTGTCATCTTCCTGTTGAATTGGAACACCGAGCTATGTGGGCAATTAAAAACACTAATTTTAATTTGCATGATGCCAGTGTCGATATAAAATTTCAATTAAACGAACTGGAAGAGATTTGTAGAGAAGCCTATGCAAGTGCTAAAATCTATCAAGAGAAAACCAAGGCTTTTCACGACAGAATATTTAAAAATAAAATATTTAGCAAGGGAAACAACGTTTGGTTATTTAACGCAAGACTTAGACCGTTTCCAGGTTAATTAAAAAGCAAATGGACAGATCCATATATTGTAACTGAAGTCTACCCACATGGTGCGGTAGAAATTCAGGACCTAATAGGTGGTGAACCATTCAAAGTCAATGGACATATACTAATATTATATGTTCAATGGGCCACCGATAATATGCTAGTCTCTGAACTCATAAGACTTGAAAATCCTAAAGTTAGTTAGTTCAGCATAGGAGCAGTACGTCTGACTGAAAACGTAAAACTTAGCGCTTCCTGAGAGGAAATTCAGAGAACATTGTGGGTGTGTTTCTGGAAACCCTCACGAGACAACACTCGTCCACTCAGGATACCAGAGGGTTTAATGGCTTGTTGCATGTGCTAAGTGCAATCGTGATTCCCTACGAAAAGGCGGATTATTTGATTCTATTTGATTTTGTGTTATTTTATGTGTTAGTTTTATGTACCCAACTAAGTTAGGGAGGATTCTACTCTCAACTTTAGTTGTTTTAGGTTTAAGTTAGGTATAAGACGCCCCACGTCAGAAATTAAATTTTTAAGCACGCACAGTGAATTATTTTTAACCTGATTTAATAGCGTAAGTTGGGAAGAGTGAGCGTAAAAATTCTAAAATTTGAAGAAATGGGTTTAGAGACTTGCGTGCGCCCCAGAATAAAAATCCGGAACCCTTAGCGCAGGGGGGGGGGGCGCAGGGCTACATCCCGACGTGCTTAAAATCTTATAAATATAGAACCCTACGCCTCAGACGTCATAAACCCTAAAATTCGACTTTAGAAGCGGTGATTTTCGATTTGAAGACCTAAACCCTCTCAAATAACGCCCTTTTCACATCAATTCTTCAATCCGTTGCTAGTTTTTCTCAAGAATTACTAAAGTATACTCTTTCTAACGCCCCTAGTTACATTCTACATTAATTTTTATGGATTTATCATGCATGCATGGGATGAAATTTTTGGGGGTTACATTGTTTTTCAATGAAAAATGGTTAAATACAATTTTATATATTAACATAATTAATATGATTATATATTTGCAAAAGTTTTATTAAAAGTCTTAGTTTTTTTCAAATATGCTTTATTTTTAAATATTTTGCAAAAGGTTTTGTCTAAAGGGTTGTGTTAATTGTTAATATATATATTTATTAAGTTCATGCATTAATAGGGTTAGTTTTGGCTTACATTGTTGGTGATAATTAGGATTAGATCAATTAATGTGAAAAATGGTTTTTAATTATTCATGCATTATTCATATAGGAAACCCTATGTTAATATCCTATTCTCCGCATATTTAATTGTAGATGTCGAGCCAATACAATGCTAGCAGCAGTCGTAACATGAACAACCGCTTTACCCAAACCCCTAGGGTGAGAACCCATAACCCTGAGAATTTCCGCTTTGAGACACCACTTGATGCGGAATTTCCCGTAGTTCCCCCAAACACTAATAATGGTAAACCACCTCGATTCCACATTGAGCGAACCCTAAAAGAACCTGATTTTGAGGGTTTTGAGATTGTAGAATGTTTGAGAGACTGGGGTGGGCAAAAGCAATACAGTGGGAACTGCCCTATATCCATACTAGTCTGATCCGACAGTGGTTCGCCACCGTGCGGAGAGCAGACGGGTATGAGGAGCACGATTATGAATTAACGGGCATAGTGGAAAATAGGAGAGTGACAATCTCTTGGAAGAAGCTTTGTGAGGAGTTTTCTATAGATAATGATATTCCACGGCCTAGAGAATTTTGGTCATCTCTTGATATTCAGGGGGTAGAGCACGTAAAATTAATAGTTGGGCTAAAAAATGGGTTACAATGATTGCCATGGTTTTCGGGATGTCAACAGATGCATGAGCCTATATTAATTTCTATAGGGGAGACTTGTGCCCGCTAGCCAAAGTTCTGTGGAAGTTCGTTATTTTTAACTTGCTTCCCAGACACCAAGACACGACCACCGTTAGACCCCAGGAAATCCTATTAGTATATGTGTTTATGACAGGATACCCGACTATATCCCTAGGGTACATTATAATGCAAAATCTTTGGAAATGTAATATCATGGGTCAGGGGACAAATTATCCGCACTGTAGGATGTTGACCGAGCTATTCATTCTAAAGAAGGCAGTGTCAGAACAATTACCGATAAAATATCTCAACCCGAGTGAGATCTGGTTCACGAAGCTTACAATGTTGGGGTTAGTGTTTGAGAGAACCCACTTAGGTTATCAAATTCACTACCCTAAAACCTCTAGATTACACGTGATCCCATTCGTTTCCCCTAAGTACCCGGAGGAGAGACAAAACAAGGGAAAAACGCTGATGGAGATAGACGAGGATGACGAGAGGCCATGTAAGAAAGTGTCAGTTGTAGATTTGATGAGGACTCAGATTGATGTTCTGAAAGATGCCATGACTAGCCTGGTTAACATGAACAAAGCTTTGCTAAAGGACATCGAGACACTTCAAGCAGGACAAAAGAAGAATGATCAGATGTTTGAAGTGCATTCAGACTGGTTGACCAATCTACAGTTGACAATAGCTGAGCTAGAAGCAGTCGTGGTTCCTCCGAAAGAATTTTATGTTATTTGCAAAAATATGTTTGTTTTGTGTGTGAGACATTAAGTATTAGTTTTTTCTAAATTTCTGATGTGATGTTGATTTTTATTGTAATCGTACTTTATTTTTCAGTTGTTTAATTTTATTTAAAGTGTGGTGGGATTTTATAACTAAAAGTTTGAGTTTGAGTTTATTTGAATTTCTTTTTGAGCAAGGAATATGTACCGATATATCTCTCTGTTAGTATATGGTGTGTAAAGATGACATTACTACTGCATCATGGCTGATTTCATAAAACACTTGAGGGTCACACCGATGAGCACAACTGAGCAGATGCAATTAAACTATTGAATAAATAATATTGGATATTGTTTATGACACGAAATGATCATTGAGATTGAATTAATGGATGATTAATTATATCTCAAAGTACGGGGACCAAAAGTGCAATATTAGATTTTGTAGTGATTTAATTGTCATTGGATGATAATTAAATAATAATTATCTAGTCTTTTATTTATTATTAGATATTAAATAAAAGAAGTATTTATTTGAATTGGTATTATCATCTAATTATTGGATAACCAGATGGATAATTATAAACAAATAAATAGAGATAATCATAAATAATTATCTAGTCATTTATATATTATTAGATAATATATACAAGATAAATATTATTCAATAGATATATAATTATAGAGATAATTATATAAGGTTTAAATAATAAAGATAATTATTAAGATATATATTATATTAATATATTAAAGTTTAAATTTAAATGTATATATAATATATATATGACCATATATAATTATATATATATGTATATATATATATATATATATATATATATATATATATATATATATATATATATATATATATATATATATATATATAATTACATACAGCCATACATAATATGGATATATATAGATATATATACATATATATATAGATATATATACATATATATATATAGATATATATACATATATATATAGATATATATACATATATATATATAGATATATATACATATATATAGATATATATACATATATATATATATATATATATATATTTGGTGTGGGTGACCTAATTGAAGGGTGAGCCGCCGCACACACACACACTTGAAGGTGTTTGTGTGTGTGTGGTGTGCTTGGGCGTACCAAAAACCATATACAATTTTGTGTGTTTGGTTTTTCCCCGTTCTTCGTGTGTTTGATTACATACCTGGCGCCGCTCGATCGTGTCATCACCGGTGGATACCGAGAGCATCTCATTCGTGTATTCTTGTCATAGAATACAAAGGTACGGATTTTTTATTGCTTTCTCGTTTACTTATCTTATGTATAGTTGATGATCCGTGTACGGAATTCGTGATTTTAAAAAGCTTCCGTTGTGCGTTAATATGATTAATGTATTTGTTTTTATGAAAAACCATACGAATTCCTAACAGTGGTATCAGAGCCACCTCAAGTAACATAATGATAGTATTATTCGTGTATTTATGTCCAATGTTATTAAAGTTTCGATTTTTAATAATTAAAAGTGTTTAAACGATCGAAATCAACAATTAAAACGTTTAAGGTTTTGATTTGGCTTGAAGAAAATCGACCAAAGGTTTTGGAAACCCCATGGTGATTCTTGGCCAACCTTGGATTTTCTCGGAACTCGGGATTTTGAAACCTTAGTTCGTTTTATTTAGTTGATGTTTGATTGTTTAAAAGTGTTTAATTGATTAAAGTCGAAAATTAAACGTTTTGGTTCGTGAAATCAAACCTAGAGATTTCGGCCATGGGTTGAGACCCATGACCTCTCGGTTGTGATGTGGTAACCAATGTGATGGATTATTTGTTCCGTCATGTCGTTTAATTTACGGTTAAACTCGAACGATTAAATTAAATGCGTTAAAATCGAATTAATAAATCAAAAGTGTTTGGTTATTAATATTTAAACATTTGTGACTAAATGTGTTTTCGGTTTTACAAAGTTAAAGTGGGAGACTTTATTAGTTTTATAAAATTCACAAATCGGTTTAAATATTATTCGATTCGATAATTAAACGATTAATTGGAATATGGAAAACGAAATAATCAAAGTGAGTTGATTAAAGGCTTCGATTAATTTCAGCCGTCAAAAGGGTTTAATACCCTACTTGTTTTCGGTTCATATGGGTTATTGAACCCGAGTATGAGTCGATTAACTAAGTTGGTTCGTTTCCGTTTTCCGGTAATTCGTTGTTTAAGTTAAATCGGTTTTAATTAAAAGTTAAGTTTTAATGTTGAAATTAAAATTAATGGTAATTTTAATTTATAAACTAGATTTAATTTATGCATTTAATATTTAGTTCCATAAAATGCATTATTAAATTAAAGAGAGTTTAATTTAAGGATTATATTTTCAAATTGATGAAATCGTGACTTTGAGTTTCATGCTCGGTCATTGTTTAATGTTTTGAGATTTGATCTCGACATTAACGTTTTTGGTAGAAATCATTTAAAACCATAAAAAAAATTATCTTTTCAGTTTTATTTAAGATGATCAATTTTCTTAAATCATTTAATGAAAATATTTTATTGGTAAAAAATTGTTCATTTAGAAAATTGACATTTTAAATAAAGTTTATTCATTTTTGAAAAGGTGTTTTCAATTAAATAATAGTTGATTGATAATTACTTAAAAGAAGTTTAAATTATTTATCAATATTATTTCAAGATAATAACTATATTTATTAAAGGTTGTTTAATAAAAGTTTCTTAAAATAGTAAGTTTAAGTTTCAAAGGTGTTTGAATGGTTAATTGAATATTTTAAGAAAAGTATAGTTATGAATCCAAAGATAATGCAAAAAGATGGAATTAAATTTGAAATTTTTTGGGAAAATGTTTCTAATTATGGAAAGTGTTCTTAAATTTCGAGTTTACGAACTGTATTAAATTTAAGAACGATATTGGACATGATTACTTCAATTAATGGTAGATTAATTGGTATTGAAATTATTTTCATGGCGAGATGAAAATGACTTCTAGATTATTAATATGCTTTACTGCTTTATTATTGTTTTTGACATAGCCAAGCCTTGAGACCCCTTTGTTTGTGATGGTTGTTTATATAATCTTAATGTTTGCTATTTTTTATTATTGGTTATATTTTGGGAAGGCCTGCGTGCCATTGGAATCCCGATTTTAAGATGTAATATGTAATAGGCTAGAAAATAGGCAATTGTATTTAGATTAAATTATGTAAATAAAAAATCTTGGCGAAGATGTCTGTTAATGTTAAATCCCGAATGTATTCAGCACCTTAACGTTTTTCTCATCAAACACATGAAGAAACCATGCTCAATAAATGTGTTTAATAAAGAAGAAGACAAGATGAATGTTTGAAGACTCTTGATGGAACAGTGGCGGCTGTAATGAATATTCAAATTGAAGGTCAACCGTGTGTTTTTCATAAAGTAACCCTAGGAGCCTTTTTATAGGCTCCTTTAATTAAGTTACAAGCTTTGGCAACAATGGCCCCTACACTTTTACATAGACATGAAATACATAGAAATAAATACAAAACAAATTACAATGAAAATAAATATTACAAAATAACTCCTAGGATCGAAATAATTAATCTAACAATCTCCCCCTTTTCGATCACTTAGGAGGTCCTGGAACGCGGGCATGATCTGTGGATTCACGAAGACCAAGTATGACGTCGAATCGTCTGGTTACTTGTCTTGTATGTAGCCGCTCGTTCAGGTAGTCTATGCCGCTGAGTGTATTTTGTATCTCCGTAGGTGAGCATCTCTGTTCAGGATCTGGTTGAGCATCATAATCTTGTACTTTCTTTGTGAGAGCAGCTCGAAACAGTCGAAGTGTACCATCGGAATAGCAAGGTAGATCCTCAAAGCGCATATACCTTTTGTAGCCCTTGTAGTTCACATAAATAACACCCGGATCTCCTTTAAGTATAACTCTGTAGGCCGGGTGGTGGGCTAGGAGAAAGCTGTCTTGTTCCGGTGCACGTAGTCCTACCTTAACCAAAGCACTTTCGATCGCCATCTGAAAATCTCTTAGGCACATTATTATCGATCGGCGATTCATGCTTCGTACTAGGGCTCCTAGTGTGGTCATGTGCGATAGACGTTTCTTGATGCGATTTTTCAGAGTATTGTGAAGGAATTCAACGTCATCCGCACTTATGAAGTCAAGATCATTCTCGAAGATGTCATCTCCCGTCCCATCTTCTCTTTCCACTTGGTAGGATGGATAGAAGACTCTGGCTCTTTTGCACATCGTGATTGTCTTGAGCTTTTTGATCTTTGACTTCGACACCTTAGACCTTTGTTCTCGGAGCATCAATTGGTAGTATTCAGCCTGTTCAGCTTTGGAGACATTTGTAAGTTCCATGAGAAGGCGTCTGCTGAAGGCTCCAGGCTTCTTTCTGAAAACCATCTTGAACCTTTCTTCAAGATATGGATTTTGAAACTTTTCCGGGGGAAAATTCTGCAGAAATTCTTTCAGGCCTTGAACGGGGGGTTCTTCGAGTTCAGATTTTTTGGCTTCAAGAAGCTTTATATTGTCCCCCGCCGTTCTTGACGCATTTGGTCTTTTTCTTCCTGCGGCAGTGTACGAACTTTTCCTTTGGTGTAGTGGTCTACCCAGAATAAATCGTCTTTTCTGTACACTCCAGGACCCTCCGGAGTCTCATCGAAGCAGTCAACCCTTTTTGTTGGGGAGGGACCTGAGCGTTGGGTTTGTTGGACTGGTGGAGGGCTTGGGGATCTTGGTGGGCTGACTGTAATGTGGGATTCTTTTAGTGATAGGGGAGCTTGGATGGATGAGAGTATGTCTTCCTGTTGGGCTCTGGGTGGTGAATTCAGGAAATCGAAGGAAGAGGATGAGGATTTTTTGGTTGGAGAATCAGGTTCAGGCTTAGGAGTTAAAAGTGGTTGGTTGTCCTCGGTATCAGAATCTGAATCAGAAACTAATATGATTTCAACCTTCTCGTGTGGCTCCACAAATTCTACCATGGCTGTCATTGGATCCAGTGGAGCTGGACCCTCGACCATGGGCTCGTCTTCTATACTGAGGTATTCTTGAGGCTCCTTACTCTTTTCCCTTGACCCCTGATATTCTGACCCCTCAGCTGTCTCTGCTCCCCCTATATACATGACGGGGTCCTCAAACTGTAGAGGTTCATACTCTATCATCAGTGCTTCCGTGGCCTCATAAGTTTGATCCCCAGACCCAGACCCTTGAATATCTGTTGTTTCAGCCTCTGCTCCCCCTAGGATGATCATCGATCCCTCATGATGAACTTTCTGTCGTTTCTCCCCCTCATGACGATCAGGGTCGTCCTGGTCGTCATGCTTTCTTTTAGGGGGCTCAGCTTGGGTGCGGCACTGAAGATCGATGACTGCCGATTCGAGGCGATCCATCCTTGAATTTAGCTGCTCCTGGACCTGAAGGATTAGGCGATTGAGTGCGTCCAGTTTGTCAGAGAGCTCCGCCATTTGGAGTTGGACTGAGTGGGATCCTGGTGAGGGGCCGGCTTCGGAGGCGACACCCTTACCCTTTATAAGAGAAAGAAGGGCGGTGTGTCGTTCCTCGGCTGCCTCCCTTTGAGCGTCCAGGTCAGCCCGGGTGATAACGCCGGCAGCACGTAAGGCTGCCGTTAACATCTCCAAGTTGATGGGGAGATGGCCGGAAGTGGACGGCGTAGATTGAGCCACTCCCGGTCTTCCTTCCGTCATCTGGCTCCACTACGGGATGCTCAGATCTGGAAGTTTCCGGAGCTGCCACAGAGGCAGCTCTTGGGGATGCCACAGAGGCATCGTGCACGGTGTCTGTTTGTGGGGATGGAATCGTGGGCGAAGGAAGTTCGGTCACGTGGGGAGGAGTGTGACCTCTTTCAACACCGCCACTCTCCGAATGAGAGGGCGATGGCGTATGTAGAAGATCCCCGTGGAATGAAGTGGTTTCCCTTTGAGGGGAAACCAAGTGGATGGTTGGGGTTGTGGCGACCGCTGGACTAACGGTCTTATGAAGGGGTGTCCGGCTGATAGGGCTTGGTTCACCCTCAGATTGCATATCCCTCGGCCTTACGACAGAGACGGTTCGTTCAGAATCCGCCGTCTCTGCCGTCTCACCTACGACTCCCTCCCTTACACTCTCAGCCTCCCTCTCACCATAACCCAGTGATTGTTGTACATCCATCCTTTCTCCCTCGTTCTCACTATCTTGCTGCTCACCTTCGGACTGGTTAGTCTCAGTCGATTCAGACTGAGACTCATCCGGATAATTTTCTCTCATATATTCCCTTACCCGATCTGTACCCCTCGACCTTGTCAGAGTCGATAATGGAATCTTCATTACCTGTACCGTCGGGGCCCCCTTTGGCAAAGTCAGTTTCTGGATAGCGACGGTTGGATAGACATCAGCTTCTGGACGCTCATGAATGTCTTCGTCCTGATGCATGGCGTATTGTATGATGAGTTGAAGGAACCGCTGATAGGGGACATACTTGCGACCTTTCTTTGTGCTCCTTTCCACGTGGACTCTTCTTAATTCTTCAAAGATGAAAGCCGCATAGTCCACGTGTCGGTCGTAGGCAAAGCCAGTGAACATGGCTAAAACCTGGGCCGATGCTGAGTCATGACCAGAATGTTTGGCTGTTAGGCACTTGTTGAGCACATCGAAGAGAATACTCCAGTGGGACTGAAGGTTTTTGGTGCGAAAGTCGGATGGTTTGGTAAGGGGTCCGTCATACCCTAGGGTTTGAAT
>JAANYP010007686.1:0-56587 GCA_020465985.1 Centrapalus pauciflorus | reverse complement strand
AAACCTGGAACATCTATCTGCACTTTCGTCCTTGAGATGAAGGGGTACTTCGACCGGCTGGAGGCTCTCAATATGGTGTTTGACTCTGAGTTCTCCACCAATATCATTCTTTCTGGACTGCCCACCATCTATAATCAGTTCGTACTCTCCTATCAGATGAACAAGAATCAGAAGGAGATGTCAATTATGGAACTGCATAATCTGCTCCGAACCGCTGAACAGGGCATCAAGAAAGATGAGACCCCTGTGGCCCCTATGCTTACTGTTGGTAAGGCCTCAAAGAAACGAAAGTCATCCTGGAAGGCCCCAAAAGGAAAGTCCAAGAAAGGGTCTTAAGGGAGAACAGAGTCCGGTATTGTGCCTACTAAAGATCCGAAGGAAGCAGTATGCTTTTACTGCAATGGCAAGGGGCACTGGAAGCGAAGCTGCCCATCATATTTGAAGGACCTTAAAGATGGCAAAGTCGAAAAGGCCATCACCTCAGGTATGTTCATGATCGAACTCCATAACACTTCTATCTCTAATTCATGGGTTCTTGATACAGGATGTGGTACTCACATTTGCTCTGTATTGCAGGGACTAAGGGAAAGTGGAAGCTTGAAGCATGGAGAGCTGAACCTAATCATGGGGAATAGAAAGATCACGCCTGTAAAGAAAGTCGGAAGGTTCCAGCTCGTGCTTAGATCAGGAGTAGAGATTAGCTTAAATAATTGCTGTTATTCACCCGATATGAATCGGAACATCATTTCTTTGATTGCCTTGTATAAGGATGGATACAATTTCAGCTTTGATAATAATAATGGAAGTATTTTGGTTTATTTGAATGATGTTTTTATATTCAAAGCTTGTCCTTATAATGGCATATATGAAACTGTTGAGTGTGATAACAAAATATTATTTAATATTGATTCTAACGAAATTGATAAGTCCAAATTGTGGCACTGTCGCCTTGGGCACATTAACAAGAAACGCATAGCCCAACTCCAAAAGGATGGAGTGTTGGAATCATTCGACCTAAAATCGGATGATGTATGCGAATCCTGTTTACTGGGCAAGATGACAAAATCACCATTCACAGGAACGTGTGAAAGAGGTGAAGGACTATTGGATTTGGTCCACACAGATGTATGTGGGTCATTCCGATGTGCTACAAAAGGGGAAAATCGGTACTATGTCACCTTTACAGATGACCATAGTAGATTTGGATATGTTTATTTAATTAAACATAAGTCCGACACTTTTGAGACATTCAAAAGATATCAAAGTGAAGTAGAGAATCAACTGGGCAGAAAGATAAAGGTTCTCCGCTCCGACAGGGGAGGAGAGTACCTTAGTATCGAGTTTCTCGATCATCTTAGAAGCTGTGGAATAGTTTCCCAGTTAACTCCTCCTAGAACACCACAACTCAACGGAGTTGCGGAGAGGAGAAACAGGACCTTGTTAGACATGGTCCGATCTATGATGAGTCGAGCAACACTTCCAGTAAGTTTCTAGGGTTATGCATTAGAAACTGTGGCACATATTCAAAATCTAGTACCCACCAAGAAAGTTTCAAAGACACTTTAGGAGATGTGGAAGGGAAAGCGTCCTTCCCTTGGTCACATCAAGATCTGGGGTTGTGAAGTCTTCGTTGGACGAGAGACCTCTGACAAACTCAGTCAAAGATCTGAAAAGTGTCTATTCGTCGGTTACCCACAAGAGTCATTTGGATATCTATTTTACAAACCACGTGAAAACGTAGTGTTTGTATCTCGAAGAGGAGTGTTCCTCGAGAAGGAGATAATATCTAAAGAGGACAGTGGGAGTAAGATCGATCTTGATGAGATTCAAGATACTACCGATGAAGAACCAACTGCAAACACTGACCATCAACATGAGGCTGAGATGCATGTTGAACCCAATGACATATCCTTACCTTTGCGCAGATCCGGTAGAGTTAGCAATCCTCCTGAGTTCTACTATGGTTTCCATATTGAACAGGATGATATGATTAGTGATAGTACACTAGTCGACTTAGATGAACCAGCTAACTACCGGGAAGCGATGGCAGGCCCTGAGGCAGCCAAATGGAAGGAAACTATGGATAGCGAGATTGAATCCATGTATAGCAACCAAGTTTGGAACTTGGTTGATCCCACACCCGGTCTAAAGACGGTGGGTTATAAGTGGATATTCAAGAAGAAAACGGATATGAACGGGAAAGTACACACTTACAAAGTTAGGCTGGTGGCAAAGGGATATACTCAAACCTACGGGATTGACTATGATTAAACCTTTTCACCGGTAGCTAAGATTAAATCCATAAGGATAGTTCTGGCCATAGCTGCGTTTCGTGACTATGAAATCTGGCAGATGGATGTCAAAACCGCTTTCCTTAACGGGAAATTGACAGAGGATGTGTTTATGACACAACCTGAAGGTTTTGTAGACACCAAGTATCCTAAGAAAGTGTGTAAGCTTCAGAAGTCTATTTATGGACTTAAGCAAGCTTCTCGAAGCTGGAATCTTTGCTTTCATGAGAAAATCACAGAGTTTGGATTTTCTAGAAGCGAAGATGAATCCTGCATATATGTCAACGTCAGTGGGAGCACTGTAGTCTTCCTGGTATTATATGTCGATGACATATTACTTATAGGAAACGACATCCCAACATTACAGAGTGTAAAAGATTGGTTGGGAAGATGTTTCGCTATGAAGGGTCTAGGAGATGCAGCTTTTATTCTGGGTATAAAGATTTATAGAGATAGAACGAGACGTCTAATAGCACTAAGCCAGGATACGTACTTGGACAAAATACTGAAAAGGTTCAGTATGGAGAAGTCTAAGAAGGGGAACCTTCCCTTTGCTCATGGCATAAAGATTAGTAAAGACATGAGCCCGAAGACACAGGAGGAACGAGACAGAATGAGTCGAGTTCCATATGCTTCGGCCGTAGGATCTATAATGTATGCCATGACATGTACGAGGCCTGATGTCTCATTTGATTTAAGCATGGTGAGTCGACATCAGCAAGACCCTGGTGAAGGTCATTGGACGGCAGTCAAGAATATTCTTTAGTATTTAAGAAATACTAAAGACAGGTTCTTGGTTTACGGTGGACAGGATGAACTCAAAGTAACCGGTTATTGCGATGCGAGTTTCCAAACGGATAAAGATGACTGTCGGTCACAATCTGGTTGGGTGTTCTTATTGAACGGGGGAGTCGTGACGTGGAAGAGTTCGAAGCAGGAAACCGTGGCAGACTCTACCTGCGAGTCAGAATATATTGCGGCCTCAGAAGCCTCAAAGGAAGCCATCTGGTTGAAGAATTTCATTGGAGATCTTGGAGTTGTCCCAACGGTTCAAGACCCCATCAAAATATTCTGCGACAACGAAAGTGGTGTTTCGTTGACTAAAGAACCCAAGGATCATGGAAAGTCCAAGCATATTGATCGGAAGTACCACTTTGTTCGTAGCAAGGTTGAAGAAGGACATGTGATTGTGAAAAGAGTGCGATCAGAGGAGAATCCAGCTGATCCGTTCATAAAGCCACTTTCTCAACCGAAACACTGTAGTCATGCTGTTAGCATAGGATTACGAGATAATGTAAAGTTTAGTAGTTAGTTTTGAATTTGAAACATTGTAACAATGATTTGAAATTGTAATGGATTTGGTGATTAAATAATGGAGATTTATTTGCAAAGTGCTGCCATCTTCTATTAATTTATCGTTGTGTTTCCTTTTGCATATTTAGAACCAACTCCCAGAGTAATTAATTTTATTCAAATACCTCAGTCGTTCGTACTACCGGGAGTTAGTATTGAATAAAGACTGTCATGGAATGTTAGTAGACTGTCAAGAGTTTGACATAACATAGAGATTGCTGCAACATTCATGGGTACTTAATGGAGATTTAAGGGGCACTCGCACTTGGAAAGATACTTCATAGATCAAATCATAAGTATTTCCAAGATGATAATATCCTCTATTCTTCAGACGGAGATACATTGAAGTTGCGGTTTTCTAGTCCGTCATACCTTAGTGCATTCAAACGCTGTGCGCAACTGCCAGTTATAACGGATGTATCTAGTTACGATGTTATTAGTTAGCTAGCGCTGTGTATGCGAAGTTTATTCGTTCCTTTTGCCTATATGGAAAAGCGATATCTATGGGCCCTCTGATGATTAAACGTTGACTCTAGAGTGTCGGGCCCGACGGAGACAAAATTGAAGTGTTCAATTAATAAGTCTCATATAGTCATATTAATCAGAAATCAGAAACATAATTTTGAAACCAAAGATTGATTATAATCTATGTCTTAGTTTCATACGATATCAGAGAACGAAGGAATAGTTGATCCCTTATCTAAAGGATTAGCTCTGATATGATTCAGAGTTCGGCAGCTGTATCGAGTAGCTAGGAAGGCTGGTAATAGAATGTGTTTAGACAAATAGTTGCCAACTTGTCCAAGTGGGAGACTGTTGGAATTAGTGTCCAAGTCACAATTATTTGTAAACATATTGTTATCAGGATGGATCCTTTTTGGGTGCATGCAATGAATTGTAAAGAGAAGATGATTAACTTAAATATATAATGTTAATTACTTTGTTAATTATTATGTTTAATAAATTAATTAGAAACTAAATAATTGATTATATTTGATTAATGGGTTAGTTTGTTAATTTATTAATAGTTAATAAATTAACCGGAAGCTAATAGAATTAATTAAGGAAGTAGAGGGGCTAAACTGCAATTAGTTGATAGTAAACAGGGCACCCCCTAAACCCTAATAGGGGGCCGGCCACCAATCCATCCCACATGGATTTGGGATCATAAATTTGTAGGTTTCTAAAACCTATAAATAGGCAGCCCCTGCCTGCTTCATTCCTCGCTCATTCGATTCTAAGTTCTCTAACGATCACAAGAGATACCAGTTTTGGGACTCTGAGATCTGAGCTTAGAAAAGTTATAATTATCTTTTCTTTTGTTCATTGGGTGTGAACAACTAGAGGCGATCTTGCTTTAGACGCTTGTTGCTCGATTCAGAGGCTGTTCGTTAAATCGTTCTTCGTGGAGAAAATTGTGAATTTTCTCAAGGTTAGTTTTTCTTATTCATCTCTTTATTTTAATAATTAGTTGCTTAGCTTGTTCGGTTAGATCCTTAAGGTTTTATATTCTTGCATAGTTAGGTTATTTAATTTTTCGCAAAGTTTAATTTAACCTAGCAATGGTATAGGAAACCCAACAGATGATGCATCGTGTTATCCATTAAGGTTGTTCTAACTTTTGAATGAATGATGCATCGACATCTTCACCATTTTTTTGAATTTGTATATTTTTGAATGAACAATTTTTATATTTGTATATTTTTTGTTAAATTTGAAAGTGTATTAATTAAAATTCTTTATAATTTATTATTTATTTATTTGATGGAATATTCAATTAATATAAAAAATAGATTAATCTATATATATATATATATATATATATATATATATATATATATATATATATATATATATATATATATATATATATATATATATATATATATATATATATAGGGTTAAGTTCCATGGAGTCCGGTATTAGAGTGGAGTCCTGGAGTCCCATAATAAAAGTACATGTTTATTACAATAAAATGTTGTTGTAATGTATTCCCAGTAGAAATCAGCACATTAATGTTTCTTTTATCAAACACAAGAAGAATGAAGACTCAATAATTATGTTATGATGAAGAAGACAAAGAGAATGTTGGGAGTAATACAAAAGTGGTGGCTGGAATATTATGTTTCTTTTCAACCGTGTAAAGTTTTACAACCCTAGGAGCCTATTTCTAGGCTCCTTTAATTAACTTTGGATGTCACATTTGGTCCCTTGACTTTTACATAGAAATAAAATACAAAGGAAATAAATACAAGACTAAACAATAAGTAAATAATTATTACAAAATAAGTCCACATGATCGAAATTAAATATCTAACAATCTCCCCCTTTTCGATCAACGTGGAGGTCCTGGAACTCTGGCATGGTCTGTAGATTCTCGGAGTCCAAGGATGACGTCAAAATCGTCTAACCACTGTCTCATATGTAGCCGTTCGTTCAGGAGTTCAATGCCACTGAGGGTATCCTGAATTTCCTTCGGAGAGCATCTGAGTTCTGGATCTGGTTGAGCGTCATAGTTTTGAACTTTTTGAGTAAGCACGGCTCTAACCAGTCTGATAGTCCCGTCGGAATAACAGGGAAGATCCTCAAACCGCATGAACCTTTTGTAGCCTTTCTGATTCACAAAAATACACCCGGGCCTCCTCTGAAGATAACTCTATAGGCAGGATGGTGGGCGAGAAGGAAGCTATCTTGATTAGGTGCTCGTAGGCCAACTTTAACCAGCGCGCTCTCTATCGCCATTTGAAAATCTCTGAGGCACATGATAATAGAGCGGCGGTTCATACTTCTAATTAGGGCACCTACGGCAGTCATGTGAGACAGACGCTTCTTAATATGATGTTTCAATCGATCGTGTAAGAATTCAACGTCGTCCACACTTATGAAGTCCAAGTCATTCTCGTAGAACTCCTTAACCGTGTCATCTTCTCTTTCTACCTGAAAGTCAGGATTGAATACTTTTGCTCTTCTGCACATGGTGATGGTCATGAGTTTCTTTATTTTTGACTTTGAGACTTTTGACCTCCTTTCCCTAAGCATTAGCTGGTTGTATTCAGCCTGTTCAGCTTTGAATACGTTGGTCAGTTCCATTAGTAAGCGTCTACTGAAAGACCCAGGCTTCTTTTTGAATACCATCTTAAACCGTTCTTCTAGGAACGGATTCTGAAATTGTTCCGGGGGAAACTTTTGAAGAAATTCTTTGAGGCTCTGAACGGGGGGGTTCTTCTACTTCTGATTTTTTAGCGTCCAACAGTTTTAAGATTGTCCCTCGCCGTTCTTGTCTTAGTTCCTTTTTCTCTTCAGGTGGAAGATTTTGTACCTCACCTTTAGAATATCGGCCTACCCAATACATATCATCTCTCCTATATTCATCGGGTCCTAAAGGGGTCTCATCAAAGCAATCTACCCTCTTGGTTTGTGAAGGACCTGGTTGTTCAGTTTGTTGGACTATGGGAGGACTTGGAGATCTTGGCGGGCTTTGGACTAGATGGGATTCTTTTAGTGATGGGGGAGCTTGGATGGATGATAGAATTTCTTGTTGTGGAGCTGGTGGTGGTGAGTTTAGGAAATCAAAGGAGGAAGATGATGATTTTTTAGGTGATTCTGGCTCAAGCTTAGGAATGATTAAAGGTTTGTTGTCCTCAGTATCGGAGTCTGAGTTAGACACCAATATGATTTCAACTTTTTCGTGAATGGGCTCGAACTCAACCAAAGATGTCATTGGATCCAGTGGAGCTGGACCCTCGAACATGGGCTCGTCTTCTATCATCAGATATTCCTGAGCCTCTTGCATCTTTTCACCTGACCCCTGTACCTCTGTATATTCTATTTCTGCTTCCCCTACAATCAACATAGGGTCCTCAGACTGAGTTTTCTGGCGTTTCTCCCCCCTCATGGAGATCAGGGTCGTCCTGATCGTTATGCTTTCGACTCTGGGATTCAGCCTGAGGACGGCACTGTAGCTCACTGACTGCCGATTCTAGGCGGTCCATTCTGGAGTTCAGTTGCTCCTGGACTTGAAGGATAAGACGGTTCTGCGCATCGATTTTGTCGGAGAGCTCCTGAATCATTAATTGGACTGATCGAGTCCCTGATGGAGGCACATCCTCAGAAGCGACACCCTTACCCTTAATTAAGGATAAAAGGGTAGTATGTCGTTCCTCGGCGGCTTCCTTATGGGCGTCCAGGGTAGCCTGGGTAACAACGCCGGCAGCACGGATAGCTGCCGTTAACATCTCAATAGTGATTTGGAGATAGCCTGAAGTGGATGGCGTAGATGGAGCCACTTCAGGTCTTCCTTCTGTCATTTCTGGCTCCACTATGGGATGCGCAGATCCAGAAGTTTGTGGAGCCGCCACAGAGGCTGCTCTAGGGGATGCCACAAAGGCATCATGCGATGTGTGTATTTGTGGGGAGGGAATCGTGAAAGAAAGAGGTTCGGTCACGTGGGGCGGAGTGTGACCTCGTTCAACACCGCCACTCTCCGAATGAGAGGGCGATGGTATACGTGGTATATCCCCGTGGAATGAAGTAGCACCCTGTTGGGAGGATGCTAAGTGGGTGGTGGGGGTTAGTTCGACCATCGGACTAATGGTCTTCGAGTGGGTTGTCCGGCTGATTGGGCTGCGGTCACCCTCAGATGTTACTTCTATCGCTCGAACAACAGAGACGGTTCGTTCAGAATCCGCCGTCTCTGCTGCCTCACCTACTCCTCCCTTGCTCCCACGCACAGTCTCCCGCTCATCTAACCCCATGGATTGCTGTACTTTAGCCTCTTCTCCCTCTTCCTCACTCAACTGAACCTCACCTTCGGACTGGCTAGGCTCAGTCGGTTCTGACTGAGCCTCATCTGGATAAAACTCTTTTATATACGCCCGAACCCTTTTCCGATTGCACTGCCCTTAGAATAAGGGACAGTGGGATAGTCATTACCGGCACAAAAGGAGCCCCTTTTGGCAGATTAAGCTTCTGGATTGCCACTGTAGGGTAGACATCGGCCTCAGGACGCTCATGAATGTCTTCATCATTATCCATGGCATATTGTATGATGAGCTGTAGGAAACGTTGGAGAGGGATGTATTTGCGTCCTCGTTTGGTGCCCCTCTCCATATGAACTCTCTTCAATTCCTCGAAGAGGAATGCTGCGTAATCTACATGGCGGTCGAAGGCAAAGCCAGCAAACATGGCAAGTACCTGTGATGAGGCAGAGTCGTGGCCAACATGCTTTGCAGTGAAGCATTTATTAATGACGTCAAATAGAATTCGCCAATGAGACTGGAGATTCTTGGTTTTGAAATCGGAGGGTTTGGTAAGAGGGCAGTCATATCCCAAGGTTTGTATTTCACAGAGGGTTTCTTGGACGGAAGGAATGGGAGCAAAGTTAAGGCGAGTTGGCAAATGGGCTATGGCTAGTAGGTGAAGAATATGGCGTATGGCGGCTGTGGTTATCTTGACTGGAATACAGTCGATGGTGGTAGTGAAGTGAGGTTCGGCATCGGGAATAAACTGCAATCGGTTCCAGAATTGTTGCAGGTATATTTGGGGAACGGCGATGGCTGTAGAAAGGGAGTAGTATATTGGGTGGTGAATGAGGATGTCGAAGGCTAGAGTTTGGGGTTCTCGAGTGAGGATGGACACATAAGCTGCCAGTTATGGGGTATGAACTCGACAAATTCGGCTTGAGGTAGAAGAGATTGTTCGGGTAATTGGGCATTGTTGTTAGGAATGGGGGGATGGGGTATGGTTAGTATGACAGCGGGTTCCATCATTCCTGTAAAGGTGCATCAAAGTTAGAACAGAAGACTTTAAATGATAAGACATTGATATGAAGTCTAGATAAGTGTGAAATAGAAACTGTCTGATCTGTTTAAAGCATCGGGTCTTTATTAGTAGAATAAAATTCTACTTAATAAAGTCCAAAGTCAATTGTTAAGAGACCGATGTTAGAACAGACATTTTCGCTCAAACACTAATCCTAACTCTAATCAATGGTGCACCGGAATGAAAATCTTTTTGGATTTTTGATTTATAGTGAAAATGCAAAAAAAATGGAAAAATGGAAAAATATGTTTAGCGTTGGATTTTGGATGGACCGAATTCGGATGAACAATGCCACCGAATTCGGATCCTGCCGAAATCCAGATGATGAATGATATGTGAGGATCCGAATTCGGATGATGTGGTTGGTGTTGGACCGAATTCGGATGATGATGCAAATTCGGATTAGGACCGAAAGTGGATGTATGTGATGATGAGGGAATGGTCCGAATTCGGATGATATAGGAGTTTCGGATGTGGTCCGAATTCGGATCAACAGTGTATGATGAACTGACTTAATGAAAATTTTGGACTTTCTTAGAAGGACCGAATTCGGATCAACAGTGGTCCGAGTTCGGATGCACAGTGTCCGAATTCGGTCTTTGAATATTGAAAAACTTGAAATTGTGTCTAAGTGGGACATCCGAATTCGGGGCTTGGTCCGAATTCGGACGGCCGAAGTTCAGCAGTTCTT
The DNA here is from genome assembly GCA_020465985.1 of Centrapalus pauciflorus. NCBI lineage: Eukaryota > Viridiplantae > Streptophyta > Magnoliopsida > Asterales > Asteraceae > Centrapalus > Centrapalus pauciflorus. The sequence continues at coordinate 46,431 of JAANYP010007686.1, read as the reverse complement.
TTAATATGTTCATGCAACATGCAACGTGAACAGTGAAAATGTTGATAAAAATGCATGAAAATGAAGATCCTAGACTAAAATCAAGTAAGGAACAATTTATATAACTACAAGTAAGTAACCAAAACACATTAAATGTCCTAAAATTAATAAAAACCGAAATGAAAAACTACTAAAAATTTGAAAGTCAAACAAACAATATATGAAGTTAAAAGCTAAAGTAAAGTAAGAAACATGTTACCTGGTAGTGCCAAAGATGAAAGAAGCAACAAAAACGGAAGAAAACGATGGTTCACCAAGCTTGAAAGACGGTTATGGTGATTCGGCGGTGGTTTTGAGTCGGCAGAGAGAAAGAAGAAGACTTGAAGATGAAGATAATGAGGATTGACCGTTGACCCGCCCCTTTTTAAAGAAAGCGGGTCGGGTCTGAGGGATCCGCGCCCAGAAGTGAAATGGGCCACCGGTTTTTTTGTTTCAAAACACACCAAAAACACAAAAGAAAAATATTTTGGGCCTTAAACTTTATAGAAACAAAATTTTAAAACCAAATTTGGTCCAAATTTATTACATCTTTTTGTATTTTTCAGTGAAACAAAAATAAGTAATTGCAAAATAAAATATTTTTGATATTTTCTTTTAGCATTTAAGTTAAGACAAAAATAAAGTAAAAGAAGATGAGATAAAATATTTTTGACTTTTTGACAAATTTAAACAACAAAAATCCTTTTGGGATTTTCTGACCTATTAACTTAAATTTTAAAATAAACTAAAATATAACCAACCTAAAATTTAAAATTTTAACTAATAGAAATAATAAAACTAAAAGGAACCAAGAATTATAAAAATTAACATCCTAACTATACTCCCCCTCAAATAAATACATATTCGTTTCCTTTTCTTTTTCAGATTAAGTCCTTGAACCTGTTTAGTGTTAAAAGATACAGACAAACCTGGATTACGTTTGCGTCCCACTCACTAATGAACAATTCACACAACAATTTGTCAGGATCATTAATTATTAAAGATGTACATAGATAAGGAAATATTGAGATTTAATTTTGTGACATAATCCTTAAATTTAAATAACAATTATTTCCTAAAATAAAGGAATTTTCAAACATGATAGATTGAAATAGAATTATTTAAAACAATATCTGATATTTAATTGGAAGGCAGATTCAACATGCCGATATGGGATACTAAAAACTAAAAACGAGGTTCATCTAAAGCTTTAGTAAATATATCTGCAAGTTGATATTCCGTGCCAACAAAATACAATTCAATCGTTCTCTTTTCTACGTGATCTTTAATAAAATGATACCTGATATCTATGTGTTTCGTTCGAGAGTGCTGCACGGGATTGCAAGAGATGGCAATTGCACTTCGAGAATCGCAGTAAATTGGGATATTGGTGAGTGAGAATCCATAATCGCGTAATTGTGTTCTCATCCACAACACTTGAGAGCAACAACTTGCAGCTGCTACATACTCAGCCTCAGCTGTGGACATTGAAACACAATACTGCTTTTTGGAGGACCAACTCACCGGTCTGTCTCCCAAGAACTGTATTCCTCCCGACGTGATTTTCTGTCAACTCTAAAACCTGCAAAATCAGCATCTGAAAAAGCGGTAAGGTCAAAATCGGTTCCCTTTGGATACCATAGACCAAGATCGGGTGTACCCTTTAAGATAATGAAAAATGCGTTTTACCGCAGTTAGGTGTGATTCTTTCGGGTCGGCCTGAAAGCGAGCACAAAGACATGTGGAAAACATTATATCAGGCCTACTAGCTGTCAGATACAGTAAGGATCCTATCATCCCTCTGTAAGTTGTATTATCGACACTTTTCCCAGAAGGATCGGTGTCTAACTTACAGTTGGAGGCCATGGGAGTTGCGATACTCGTGCAAGAGTCTAACTTATACTTCTTGAGAATGTCAAGAGTATATTTCGACTGGTTTACAAAAATCCCATTCTCAAGTTGTTTGACTTGTAATCCGAGGAAAAAATTCATTTCCCCCATCATACTCATCTTGAACCTGGACTCCATTAGGGCTGAAAAATCCTTACAGAAATTACTGTCAGTAGATCCAAATATAATGTCGTCGACATATATTTGTACTAGCATTATGTGTGGGCCTTCCTTTTTCGTGAACAGAGTTGTGTCCACCACACCTTTACTGAAACCGGCAGAGATAAGAAAATTAAAAGATTATCATACCATGCGCGAGGTGCTTGTTTTAAACCATAGAGGGCTTTGTCTAGCACATAAACATGGTCAGGTTTACGTGCGTCAACAAATCTTTGTGGTTGTTCAACGTACACCTCTTCGTTAAGTTCACCGTTGAGAAAGGCTGTCTTGACGTCCATTTGGTACACTTTGAAGTCCTTGTGTGCCGCGTACGCCAAGAAGATTCTGATCGCTCCGATCCGTGCAACTGGAGCGAAGGTCTCGTCATAATCTATCGCTTCTTGTTGTCGGTAGCCTTTGGCAACAAGTCTTGCTTTATTCCTTATCACAATGTCGTTCTCATCTCGTTTGGGTTATTATAGATCCACTTAGTTCCGGTCACTGTACGGTCTTTTGGTTTGGGAACTAACCACCATACTCTGAGCTGTTCAAACTGGTTGAGCTCTTCTTGCATTGCAACAATCCAGTCTGGGTCTTTTAGGGCTTCATCCACACGAGCGGGCTCTATCACACTAAGGAATGATGCGAAGATACATTCATTAGCAGATGCCCTACGTGTTTGGACTCCAGTTGAAACATCACCAATGATCTGATTGGTTGGGTGACTTCGGGTCCATTTGGTCTCGTGTGGAAGGGGTGCTTGAGATGGAATATCAGTGGTTAACGTGGGGATGGATGAAGATTCATGGTCAATGGTTTCAAGTGATGGTACCACTGGTTCCGGTTCGATTTCCGAGTGTTCAGATGAAGGAAGGATATTTAGCATTATATGTGAGGGTATTATAGGAGTAGATTCAACTGCGGATGTGTCACATCCTTGCTTTAAATCACGCTTGCTTATCCCAGGAAAAATAATAAATGCATAAAGCTAAATAAAATATTACAATAAGTCATGCACTACACGTGCTACAAGGTTACAGTACTAAGTTGCTAAAGCCATCAGAATTTAAATAAAAGCAGCTACCCAGAACGCAAGGCATCATAAAGCTATACCACAAGCTGAAAGTGAGCTAAGTCTTCTGGGTTGATCAGATAATAGACCTAAGCAGAAGGTCCAGCTTGTTCTTTACCTTTTCCTGTAAAAATTGTGAGTAGCAACTGTAAGCTAATGCTTAGTGAGTAAACAGATATTCATGATTGCATGTAAAATATGAGGCGAAAGTGCCTATAAAGGCTGTTATGCTTGCTTGCTTGCTTGTTTGCTTAATACCCAGAAAGAATGCTGCACGATTGAGACATTTCACGCAGAAAGGAGATGCCACCACTAGGGGTTTACCGCTGACAGATGATCAATCTGTGATGCGGGGCTAGCTACCTGCATAATGCTCAAGGGATAGTGGTGAACATCAGAATTGCTTGCTCGCTAAATATAATGCTTATGAGATGCACAAAGAAACGCTAACACAAAGTTTGCTGTATAGTATGCAGAACAATAAACAGATAGCAGATAAATATGCATATTAATAGATCAAATGTAAGATCCGGCTAAGCTGGGCATCACCTGTACCACAGTGTTCGCCTTCACTCACAAAATTCTATTGAATTCCAAAGATGTCATATAGAAGCAATTTATGTCTCAATTTCATAAAAACATGTAAACAAGAATAATTGTAACTCACTGTACAGAAAATGCTTTGAAATGCTCTGAAATGCTTGCTCGGGCTAATTTACGCTTTAAATTGCTTTATAATGCTTGCACTTTGCTTATCTAGGCTTTAATATATTCTTGCACTGGCTTTGACTCGCAACTGGGCTAAACGGCTTATGTAATATCTGAAGTTTAATATTACAGAACATGTGCTAAATTAATACGGCTAGCTCAATATTCCTATATCTATAAGCCATAACTTCTAGCTAAATATTTTGCTATTTATTTTGCTAATTTATGCGTTGCTCATTAATTTTATCAATTAAATTCGAAATTTAGGGGGTTAGATTCGAAGACAGATTCGAATATGGAGGTAGATTCGAACCTCATTCGAATGTGTAGATAGATTCGAACCTATGTCTCGAATCTAGCTCTATTCGAGTTTGTTCTTGGTATTTCGAGTCTGTTCTACGCATACTCGAGTTTGTTCATAAGTTACAGCTTTAAACATGCATTTCAGGTCTACAAATCACAAATAAGTTAAGTAATAGGCCTCGGTTTAGTTATATTACATAATCTATCATATTCTAGCTAAAATTCATACGAAATTAGCTTTAAATCGCCTAAAAATAATAAACTCGAATTTTGTATTTCAAACCGAAAATGCAGAAGTCGAAAATGACAAATCTTACCTCGAATTCGTATCAAATCGCACATGCAATAGTAGATCCGCGTAGTACACTTCGAGACCTTTCCAATGACGTATAGAACTCGAGATTTGGCCGGTCGGGTTGGGAGAAAAGTTAGAGAGAAGATCGGGTTCTAGAGAGAGGAGCTCTGGAAATGCTAGACGGGTTTTGCAAAAGTGTGAAAATGGAGCACCCAACTCCTATTTATACTAAATCTCGAAATTACATCATTTTACGCAAATTGCTCAAAATACTTAAAATAAAAATACAAATAAAAGCTAGGTGTTATAGTATGAGCCCACCACGCTTGCACTTCGTCCTCGAAGTACCTAAGGCTCAAACAGATGCGGATATCGAACTCTCATGTCTTGCTCAGATTCCCAGGTCTGAGAAGTTCCGTGAGAAGTCCTCCATTGCGCCAACACCATTGCTACCTCTCGATTCCTCAACTTCTTCATCTTTGTTTCTAGAATAACTTCAGGCTCGTCACATTGCAGCTTTTCATTAATCTTATAAGTTAGATGATCGGCCCACTTTTCTCTGTCATCTTCTTTGCACTTCCTTAGTTGTGAAACGTGGAACACATGGTGTATGTTGGACAGTTCGCTCGGCAAGTCCAACAGATAAGATTGAGTTCCAACACGCTCGGTGATCTTGAAGGGACCAACGAATCGTGGTGCTAACTTGTCACGCTTGCCGAATCTGAACACACCTTTCATCGGCGAAACTTTTAATACAACATAGTCGTCCTTCTGAAATTCCAATGGCTTATGACGTCGGTCATGATACGATTTCTGTCGAGATTGAGCAGTTTCCAATCGTTGACGTATGATTCTGATCTTTTCATTAGTTTGTTGAAGTAACTCGGGACCGGCGATTGGTGCTTCACCGGCTTCATGCCAACACGTAGGAGTTCGGCACTTGCGTCCGTATAAGGTTTCGAAAGGTGCGGCTTTGATGGATGAGTGGTAACTATTGTTATAAGAAAATTCTGCTAATGGCAAGTGGTCGTCCCAACTACCGCTAAACTCAAGAACACATGCCCGCAACATGTCTTCGAGTGTAAGGATCGTGCGCTCACTCTGTCCATCAGGCTGCGGATGATATGCTGTGCTCATTCTGATCTTTGTGCCTAATCCATCTTGCAATGCACTCCAGAACCTCGAAGTAAATCGGCTGTCGCGGTCGGAAACAATTGATAGAGGCACACCGTGTCGGGTAACGATCTCGTCTATGTACAACTTGGCTAGTTTCTCAAGTGAATAGTTTTCGCGAATCGGAATGAAATGAGCGACTTTGGTTAGGCGATCCACGATAACCCATATTGCATCGTGCTGTCTTCGCGTAGTCGGCAACTTCGTCACAAAGTCCATTGTTATGTGATCGAACTTCCACTCGGGAATTGGTAGCGGTTGAAGACTGCCGTAAGGCTGCTGATGCTCCGCTTTGACCAATCGGCATGTAACACAATTATCGACATATTGACCTACGTCTCTCTACATACCGGGCCACCAATACTCGGCTTTTAGATCGTTGTACATCTTGGTGCTGCCAGGATGTACTGAGAAGTTAGAACAGTGGGCTTCCGAAAGAATTTTCTGTCGAACATCACCAAATTTCGGAACCCAAACGCGATCTTTGAAGAGCTTTAAGCCACGAGGGCTATCGATTAAGAACTGAAGTTGCCCTTTCATGTCCTCAGAGTTGAGGTTTTCTTCTTTTAGGGCTTCGGCTTGAGCAACGAGAATTTCATCGATCAAAGTAGATGAAAACAAAGTATGGGTCAAGGTATAGAGACATTTAGCAGAGTAAGGTTTACGACTCAATGCGTCGGCCACCACATTCGCTTTGCCAGGGTGATACAAAATTTCACAATCATAATCTTTGATGAGTTCCATGGAGCGTCGTTGGCGCATGTTGAGCTCCTTCTGACTGAAAATGTACTTAAGACTCTTGTGATCTGTATACAGTTGACATTTGGTGCCGTAGAGATAATGTCGCCATGTTTTTAACGCAAAAGTCACAGCAGCAAGTTCAAGGTCATGAGTCGGATGACTCTTTTCATGATCTTTAAGTTGGCGAGAAGCATATGCTATGACTCTGCCTCTTTGCATCAGAACACACCCAAGCCCTTGATATGAAGCATCGCTGAAGACCACAAAGTCTTCATTGCCTTCGGGTAAGGTCAGAATAGGTGCTTCGGTGAGTTTCTGTTTTAAAGTTCGGAATGCGTTTTCTTGAGCTTCTTCCCAAATAAAGGGAACATTCTTGCGAGTAAGAGATGTAAGAAGCATGGCTAGTTTTGAGAAGTCCTTAATGAATCGACAGTAGTAACCCGCCAATCCCAAGAAACTTCGGATCTCAGTAGCTGATTTGGGAGCTTCCCAATTTTGAATGGCTTCTATCTTAGAAGGATCCACAGAGATTCCTTCACCAGATATCACATGACCAAGGAATTGTATCTGATAAGATACAAGATTTGCAAGTTAACGCTGAGCACGAAATTTAAGAAAAGATAAGCTTAAAAATGAATAAATCGAGATTGTAAGCACCTGTCACAACCAAAATTTGCATTTAGAGAACTTGGCGTAAAGTCGCTCTTTGCGCAGCAACTCTAGCAGCTCTCTAAGATGCACAGCATGCTCAGCTTCGGTTTTCGAGTAGATGAGAATATCGTCTATAAAGACGATAACAGACTTATCGAGCATTGGTCTACAAACGCGGTTCATCAGATCCATGATGATACCCAGATCTAGTACGGAAAGCTGTTTTGGGGACATCTTCTTCATGAACTTTGAGATGATGATACCCAGATCTAAGATCGATCTTCGAAAAGTAACTGGCTCCTTGAAGCTGGTCGAAAAGATCGTCTATTCTGGGCAACGGATATTTATTCTTTATTGTTACCTTGTTCAACTCCCTATAATCAATGCACATCCGGAGAGTCCCATCTTTCTTCTTAACGAAAAGAACAGGAGCTCCCCAGGGAGATGAACTTGGTCGTATGAGTCCCTTATCTAGCAATTCTTGCAATTGCTTCATCATTTCTTGCATCTCTGCAGGTGCAAGTCTATAAGGGGCTCGAGCAATTGGTGCCGCGCCGGGCACTAAATCAATTCTGAACTCCACCTAACGGTCTGGTGGGAGTCCAGAGATGTCCTCGGGAAAGACATCGGGAAATTCGGAGGCTATCGGAACCTCGGCTAATGCTTTCTTTTCAGACTTAGCATCTATCGCATATGCTAAGTATGACACGCAACCCTTAGCTATATGCTTCCTAGCTTTGATTACAGAAATTAAGCATATATCACCTGTCTTTCTGTCACCGTAGATGCAAATGCTGCGGCCATCCGGAGTAGTGACTTTATCAACTTCTTCTTGCAGACAATGTTGGCGTCATGATGATCAAGCCAATCCATACCCACGATGACGTCGAATTCGTGAAAGTCCATCGGGATAAGGTCCAGTTGGAATGTGCAGTTGTCGAGCAGAATGATGCAGTCACGGTAAATTTTATCGGTAGACACACTTACATTACTAGCCGTTTCAATATCAAAGATAACAGGTAGGGTAGTCGGTGCAATTCCAAGTTTAGATGCAAATGAATTTGATATGAAAGAACGGTTGGCTCCTGAATCAAAAATAACTCTAGCAGGTACGGAATTAACGAGAAACATACCAGATACCACATCTGGTATTTCCTTTGCTTGCTCGGCCGTTATCTGGAATGCGCGATTCTGACTCCGAGCTGGCTCGTTACGGCGATTAGAACCTCCTCGCGATGTGCTATGTCGGGCCGGTTGATTTTGTCTTTGTTGTTGTTGTTGATATTGTTGCTGAGGTCGGTATTGCTGTTGCTGCAATCGCGGATGATGCTCTGCACTCGGATAAATTATGCTGAACGGATGCGTACACGCATGCTCATTATGTCCAGGGCGTAAACAGTTGTTGCAAACTTTAACTTTGTTAGGACATTCTTCACTGCTATGTCCTATTTCGTTGCACACGTAGCACCTCACATCATTGGGGTTACAACGCCCAATGTGTGACTTCTGGCAGCGGCGACACTGCCTCGGCTCAGAATGCACCGCATAAGATCGAGTTTGCTGTGCCGGAGGCGAGCTGAACTGTCGGTACTGAGACTGCTGTGGCTGAGAATATCTGGATGAAGATCCAGAATAGCTTCCAGTGCGCGATTTCTTGGGCGGTGATGGACATGTCGGGTTAACAGAGGAAGCAGGAACTCCTCCGGCTCGAATAAAATCCTGCTCGAGAATTCGAGCAGCTTCAACACAATCAGCATAGTTGGTATATCGCTGGTGCTTCAAGAACTTCTGATATTCAGGATGCAGACCCATCAGAAAACGGTCGATCTTTCGCTCCTCCGTAGCAACCTGGTAGTCAGACAGCAGGCTAAGTCGAGTAAATTCGATCTCATACTCAGTCACCGATTTGGTTCCCTGAGTAAGAGACATCAGTTTCTCTTCCAAACGCTTCTTTTCATCAGCCGGGCAATACTGACGAAAGAAAATAACCTTAAATTCATCCCAAGATAGGGACTTAATCCAGTTAGCTCCGTGCATGTTCTCCTGAGATCTCCACCACATAACAGCGCCACCCTCGAACAATGTAGTAGCAAAGCTGACCTTGGATTCTTCAGCACAGTCGCTGATGAGAAATATTTGCTCAATGCCAGTGATCCACTCGAGGGCTTCAATCGAGTTTGCAGCTCCTTTGAAAGGTTGGGCTCCGCAGGCTTTGAAGTAACAGAAGTTGCAGCCCTTAGGAGGGACTACATGAGCTTCCTCCTCGTCAGTGTCATCGTTGTGGCGTCCAGTGTCATCGTGTTGCTTTTTCCTATGATAGTCAATCTCTTATAATTACTATATCATAACCTATCTTAGTTCAGATCATTACTTAAACCACTACATATCATTACCTAATGTTTGAGATCAAGACCTCACGGACACTTGAATCTCAAACTACTGCTCTGATACCATCTCGTGTGACACCCTTGCCACAACAACCACCAATTACAATACACCCAAGATTAATCACCAACATACAATAACATAATGATCTGATAACCTAAATTAAGTGCGGAAGCATTAAAAACATAAATACGTAGTGCAACAAGTGTTAAACACCCTACGGTGCTATCAGGTACCAAGTCTAGGTCTACACACCCATACATTTATTACAATCATCCAGAATATATTACAACATTTGTCCCACAATCATAATTACCGATTAAATAGCAGATATCTTCCAAATCTTCCAAATCGACCTAACTAGAAGGTCCAGCAGTAGATTTCCCCTTTCCTGTAAAAATACAACAACTAAAACGTAAGCGAATGCTTAGTGAATACATAGATTGCGCATATTATAAATATTTATGAAGCCCAAGAGTAACCCCGACGACAAACGTCGTATACTCTCTTCGTACACCAAGTACGGACCAGAGCCGCAGCCCCTTCGAGCCCAAAGCTCGGCATTTACACATACCATCTGAGACAAACGAACAATCGGGGATGACATACTGCCTACCGGACCTGGAGGGATCAGCTCCAGCGTCATATAGCACAGTAACATCAGAGTTAACGATGCGACCCACCGGTCCATCACTAGATGCACAACAATCGAACGGACATGCAACAAGTAAGAATGTGCATCTAAATCTACGCAAGTTAGTAGAAATCCAACCAAACAAGTGAAACAACAGGTCTCAGCAGGCAAAACTTAACATAAATCAGATATAATCATGCGAAATCTACTGTACTCACAGTGGGTGCGTATTATCTTTAAACCGATATTATTTCTCTTCGGGCTTTCAACCGGATTCCACCAAGTACCCCACTGTGGGTTAAACAACACCACAAGGGACCTGTTATATCAATTACAACAAATTCCTCATATCATTATCCGTTTAATTCATAAAAATCAAGTCTCGTAAGTTTTGCAACGTTTTCCAACATTTCGGGTCTACATTCAAATTTAACCCATAACTAAGTTTGAAACCCATTTCAAGTTCACAACTTGTCCTTTGAATAATTCTTGCCATTTTATGTGTTGTTTATAAGTTCCATTCAAATTATACAAGTTTAGAGAGTATATTTCTCAATTTTAGGCATTAAACTCGAATTTAATGGGTTAGATTCGAAATTAATCATCAGATTCGAACCTCATGGTCAGATTCGAACCATACTTCGAATCTATGGGTAGATTCGAACTCATACCCTTCGAGTCTATCATCAGATTCGAACCCCCCTTAGAATCTGATGGTACACCTTCGAATCTAGCACCAAACTCGAGTCTGTTCTTACATTTCGACTCTGTTCTTGACATATTCGAGTCTGTTCATCATTTCAACTTAAATCCTTCATTTCTAAGGCCTAAAATCAGTGTTATATCATGTATGATGCATATATTCGATTCTACTATGTATATAGTATCATAATCCAGCAACATTTCAAGCAAAACAAACTTAAATTTGCATAAAATGATAGATTCGAATTCTTAGTTACTTTAAAACCGAAACCATAAACTAAAAAGGTTCGATTCTTACCTCAACTCGCACGAAATCTGAAATCCGTTTGTAGATTACTGTTGTACTCCTCGATACCTTTCCGATGACGTATAATTCTCGAAAATCCGACGGTCGGTTTGTGATTTATCTTAGAGAGATGTAGAGAGAAAATTTCTAGAGAGATAGAGTAGAGAGAGAGTGTAAACTAGAAAATGAAGCCTATTGCCCTTTATATACTACTTTCGTCATTTTGCACATTTCATCACCCGACTTAACCGGTTCCATAAAATACCGATTTAATCTTAAATTTATCATAAATAACTTTTAAATTCATAATAATCCACAAAATTGATTCTGAGTTCAATTTTCTTAAAAATAACAACAAACTTTGCTAAATATCCAAATACATAATAATCACCCAAATTCAACTTTAAATATAAATTTTCCACTTAATTAGCCAAAATACATCAAATTAATTACGTGGATGTTACAACATGGGCTCCACCACGCTCAACTTCGTCCTCGAAGTTACTCGGACTCAAACAGTTTCGGATATTTTCTTAACATTTCTGACTTAGTTTCCCATGTATGATTTGCTCCTTTATGATGCTTCCAACGCACAAGCACCATTTCTATCTCCTTACTTCTCAATTTCTTCATCTTAGTGTCTAACACACACTCCGGCTCTTCAACATATCGGAGCCTTTCATCAACTTGCAGTTCAGTATGGTCGGCCCAATCCTCGTTACCAGTGTTAAACGATTTTCGAAGATTCCCAACGTGGAATACTGGATGTACGCCCGACATCCCTTCAGGCAATTCTAATCGATATGACTGATTTCCAACTTTTTCAACAATCTTAAAGGGTCCGACAAATCTCGGAGCTAATTTGCCCCTCTTAACAAAACGAGTAACACCCCTCATGGGTGATACTTTCAAATAGACCCAGTCATTCAATTCAAAATTGATCGGCTTGTGCCTCCGATCATAGTAGCTTTTCTGACGATCCTGGGCCGCCTTCATGTTCTGCCTAATCAACTGTATCTTCTCGTTTGTTTCCTGAAGCAAGGCCGGCCCAGCGATTGGTGTTTCACCCGTTTCTCTCCAACATGTAGGAGTCCTACATTTTCTTCCATATAAAGCCTCGAACGGAGCTTTCTTGATCGTAGCGTGGTAACTGTTGTTATACGAAAACTCTATGAGTGGCAGATGATCGTCCCAATTGCCACCGAGATCTAACACACACGATCTCATCATGTCTTCAAGCGTTAAGATGGTCCGCTCACTCTGACCATCAGTTTGCGGGCGGTAAGCTGTACTCATTGCAATCCTTGTCCCTAACCCTTCTTGCAAAGCCGACCAAAAATTTGAAGTAAACCGGCTGTCCCGGTCCGATACTATGGACTTAGGCACTCCATGCCTAGAAACAATCTCGTTCATGTAAATTTGAGCTAATTTCTCCAACGAATAACTTTCACGAATCGATATGAAGTGAGCCGACTTTGTTAACCGATCCACGATTACCCAAACCGCATCATGCTGTCGCTTAGTCTTCGGCAGTTTCGTAACAAAATCCATAGTAATGTGCTCCCACTTCCATTCCGGAATGGGAAGCGGTTGCAGACTGCCATAAGGTTGTTGATGCTCAGCCTTTACCAACCGGCAAGTCCTACATCGTTCCACATACTGACCGATATCCTTCTTCAATCCCGGCCACCAAAAGTCTGCCTTTAAGTCGTTGTACATCTTTGTGCTCCCGGGATGTACAGAAAACTTAGATTGATGTGCCTCCTCAACGATCACATTTCTCATACCACCATATTTCGGCACCCAAATTCTTCCGTACACACCTTTTATACCAGACTCGCTAGTTTCCATATTCTTTAAATGTATCCTAACATCCTCAGCTCCAATATTCTCCTCTTTCAAGGCTTCTTTCTGAGCAGCCTTGACATCATCAATTATCGTGGAGGTCAACATTGTAGAAGTCATCATATAACAGAAATCCTTAGCATACGCTTTCCGGCTCAAGGCATCGGCTACTACATTAGCCTTTCCGGGATGGTACAGTATCTCACAATCGTAGTCTTTAATAAGCTCCATAGACCTACGTTGTCTCATATTAAGTTCCTTCTGGCTAAAGATGTACTTCAAGCTCTTATGGTCCGTATAAAGTTGACACTTAGTACCGTACAGGTAGTGCCTCCATAACTTCAATGCAAACGTTACCGCGGTCAACTCCAGATCATGAGTCGAATAATTCTTCTCATGCTGCTTCAACTGTCTTGAAGCATACGCTATAACCTTCCCACGCTGCATCAATACAGCGCCTAACCCTAACCTCGAAGCATCGGTATACACCACAAAGTCATCATTGCCCTCAGGTAAGGCAAGTATCGGCGCTTCACTCAAAGTTTTCTTCAAAACATCAAACGCCTCTTGCTGCACGGTCTCCCAAACAAAAGGCGCATTCTTCTTCGTTAATGCCGTCAGCGGAACTGCAATCTTTGAAAAGTCCTTTATAAACCTCCTATAATATCCCGCCAACCCAAGAAAACTCCTGATTTCCGTAGCTGATTGTGGCGGTTCCCAATTAAAGGAAGCAATCAACTTGGATCCCAATTCTTTTTCCCAACGGTCCCACCATTCCTTAGCTTGTCCAATCAATTGATCCTTAGCTAAAAATACCTTATACTCATCCTTACAATTCATCTCTCTAAAGATTTGTTCCATAATTGTAATCCACATTTTTGCTTCCTCAATTCTCAGAGATCCAGAGAATGTGGGAGGTTGCCAGTCCTTGAGTGATCTAACTACATACTTCATGTAATTCTCATCAATTCCGGTTTCATAATCAATCTTTTCCTTGCCCTTGTCTTTTCGTTTCGCTTTATTTCTAAGATTTATGTTATCCACAACATAATTCCTTTCATATTCCCTCTTTTCTTTTCTCTTGTCTTCTTTTCTTTTGGCTTTGGCCTCATCTCGCGCCCGAAACTGATCCTGCATCATTTTGTTCTGTTCAGCCATCAAGGCTAACATCATTTCTCTTGCTTCTTCAGGTGTCATTCCTCCAGACATGTTCTGAAAATATGAACATATAACTTGTTTAGTAACATGTCATCAGTTTAAAGACACCACTCATTTGTCTCGTATGATAGTCAATCTCTTATAATTACTATATCATAACCTATCTTAGTTCAGATCATTACTTAAACCACTACATATCATTACCTAATGTTTGAGATCAAGACCTCACGGACACTTGAATCTCAAACTACTGCTCTGATACCATCTCGTGTGACACCCTTGCCACAACAACCACCAATTACAATACACCCAAGATTAATCACCAACATACAATAACATAATGATCTGATAACCTAAATTAAGTGCGGAAGCATTAAAAACATAAATACGTAGTGCAACAAGTGTTAAACACCCTACGGTGCTATCAGGTACCAAGTCTAGTTCTACACACCCATACATTTATTACAATCATCCAGAATATATTACAACATTTGTCCCACAACATAATTACCGATTAAATAGCAGATATCTTCCAAATCTTCCAAATCGACCTAACTAGAAGGTCCAGCAGTAGATTTCCCCTTTCCTGTAAAAATACAACAACTAAAACGTAAGCGAATGCTTAGTGAATACATAGATTGCGCATATTATAAATATTTATGAAGCCCAAGAGTAACCCCGACGACAAACGTCGTATACTCTCTTCGTACACAAAGTACGGACCAGAGCCGCAGCCCCTTCGAGCCCAAAGCTCGGCATTTACACATACCATCTGAGACAAACGAACGATCGGGGATGACATACTGCCTACCGGACCTGGAGGGATCAGCTCCAGCGTCATATAGCACAGTAACATCAGAGTTAACGATGCGACCCACCGGTCCATCACTAGATGCACAACAATCGAACGGACATGCAACAAGTAAGAATGTGCATCTAAATCTACGCAAGTTAGTAGAAATCCAACCAAACAAGTGAAACAACAGGTCTCAGCAGGCAAAGCTTAACATAAATCAGATATAATCATGCGAAATCTACTGTACTCACAGTGGGTGCGTATTATCTTTAAACCGATATTATTTCTCTTCGGGCTTTCAACCGGATTCCACCAAGTACCCCACTGTGGGTTAAACAACACCACAAGGGACCTGTTATATCAATTACAACAAATTCCTCATATCATTATCCGTTTAATTCATAAAAATCAAGTCTCGTAAGTTTTGCAACGTTTTCCCCCATTTCGGGTCTACATTCAAATTTAACCCATAACTAAGTTTGAAACCCATTTCAAGTTCACAACTTGTCCTTTGAATAATTCTTGCCATTTTATGTGTTGTTTATAAGTTCCATTCAAATTATACAAGTTTAGAGAGTACATTTCTCAATTTTAGGCATTAAACTCGAATTTAATGGGTTAGATTCGAAATTAATCATCAGATTCGAACCTCATGGTCAGATTCGAACCATACTTCGAATCTATGGGTAGATTCGAACTCATACCCTTCGAGTCTATCATCAGATTCGAACCCCCCTTAGAATCTGATGGTACACCTTCGAATCTAGCACCAAACTCGAGTCTGTTCTTACATTTCGACTCTGTTCTTGACATATTCGAGTCTGTTCATCATTTCAACTTAAATCCTTCATTTCTAAGGCCTAAAATCAGTGTTATATCATGTATGATGCATATATTCGATTCTACTATGCATATAGTATCATAATCCAGCAACATTTCAAGCAAAACAAACTTAAATTTGCATAAAATGATAGATTCGAATTCTTAGTTACTTTAAAACCGAAACCATAAACTAAAAAGGTTCGATTCTTACCTCAATTCGCACGAAATCTGAAATCCGTTTGTAGATTACTGTTGTACTCCTCGATACCTTTCCGATGACGTATAATTCTCGAAAATCCGACGGTCGGTTTGTGATTTATCTTAGAGAGATGTAGAGAGAAAATTTCTAGAGAGATAGAGTAGAGAGAGAGTGTAAACTAGAAAATGAAGCCTATTGCCCTTTATATACTACTTTCGTCATTTTGCACATTTCATCACCCGACTTAACCGGTTCCATAAAATACCGATTTAATCTTAAATTTATCATAAATAACTTTTAAATTCATAATAATCCACAAAATTGATTCTGAGTTCAATTTTCTTAAAAATAACAACAAACTTTGCTAAATATCCAAATACATAATAATCACCCAAATTCAACTTTAAATATAAATTTTCCACTTAATTAGCCAAAATACATCAAATTAATTCCGTGGATGTTACATAATGCTTAGTGAGTAAACAGATATTCATGAATGCATGTAAAATATGAGGCGAAAGTGGCTATAAAGGCTGTTATGCTTGCTTGCTTGCTTGTTTGCTTAATACCCAGAAAGAATGCTGCACGATTGAGATATTTCACGCAGAAAGGAGATACCACCACTAGGGGTTTACCGCTGACAGATGATCAATCTGTGATGCGGGGCTAGCTACCCGCATAATGCTCAAGGGATAGTGGTGAACATCAGAATTGCTTGCTCGCTAAATATAATGCTTATGAGATGCACAAAGAAACGCTAACACGAAGTTTGCTGTATAGTATGCAGAACAATAAACAGATAGCAGATAAATATGCATATTAATAGATCAAATGTAAGATCCGGCTAAGCTGGGCATCACCTGTACCACAGTGTTCGCCTTCACTCACAAAAGTCTATTGAATTCCAAAGATGTCATATAGAAGCAATTTATGTCTCAATTTCATATAAAACATGTAAACAAGAATAACTGTTACTCACTGTACAGAAAATGCTTTGAAATGCTCTGAAATGCTTGCTCGGGCTAATTTACGCTTTAAATTGCTTTATAATGCTTGCACTTTGCTTATCTAGGCTTTAATATATTCTGGCACTGGCCTTGACTCGCAACTGGGCTAAACGGCTTATGTAATATCTGAAGTTTAATATTACAGAACATGTGATAAATTAATACGGCTAGCTCAATATTCCTATATCTATAAGCCATAACTTCTAGCTAAATATTTTGCTATTTATTTTGCTAATTTATGCGTTGCTCATTAATTTTATCAATTAAATTCGAAATTTAGGGGGTTAGATTCGAAGACAGATTCGAATATGGAGGTAGATTCGAACCTCATTCGAATCTGTAGATAGATTCGAACCTATGTCTCGAATCTAGCTCTATTCGAGTTTGTTCTTGGTATTTCGAGTCTGTTCTACGCATACTCGAGTTTGTTCATAAGTTACAGCTTTAAACATGCATTTCAGGTCTACAGATCACAAATAAGTTAAGTAATAGGCCTCGGTTTAGTTATATTATACATAATCTATCATATTCTAGCTAAAATTCATACGAAATTAGCTTTAAATCGCCTAAAAATAATAAACTCGAATTTTGTACTTCAAACCAAAAATGCAGAAGTCGAAAATGACAAATCTTACCTCGAATTCGTATCAAATCGCACATGCAATAGTAGATCCGCGTAGTACACTTCGAGACCTTTCCAATGACGTATAGAACTCGAGATTTGGCCAGTCGGTTTGGGAGAAAAGTTAGAGAGAAGATCGGGTTCTAGAGAGAGGAGCTCTGGAAATGCTAGACGGGTTTTGCAAAAGTGTGAAAATGGAGCACCCAACTCCTATTTATACTAAATCTCGAAATTACATCATTTTACGCAAATTGCTCAAACTACTTAAAATAAAAATACAAATAAAAGCTAGGTGTTATAGGATGTATCAGTGGATGATGTTGATGGATGAGGGTATGATGAGGATGAAGATGGAGTGGATAAACTTTGTGGTGTAGTTGAATTGGATGGATTACCTACATTATTGACAACATTAGACACATTAGCATTAGGACCGAAAAATTCTACGTAAAAAGGATCAAACAAATTAAGTAAATCGGAAGAAGAAAAAGAAGTAGGATGAGTAGAAGAGTCTCCAGACATTTGTGTAATACGAGGTCCTGTATGATCAACTTCGGGTGCCAGTTCAGCCAACTCATCAAATGTGACATGTACACTTTCATTGAATGTCCTGGTTCGGGTATTGAATGCGTGATAAGCCTTCGAGTTGGATGAGTATCGAATGAAGATCGCTTCATCTGCTTTTTCATTAAATTTATTGAGGTTGTCTTTATCGTTTAGCACATATCACCTGCAACCAAATACACGCAAGTACTTGATAAAAGGCACTTTATTCAAAAGAGTTGATAAGGAGTTTTATTGAAGCGCTTATGGATAATGGAGCGATTCTGTGTATAGCAGGCTGTTGATACAGCTTCGGCCCACAAGAATGGAGGTAGCTTTGAGTAGGTTAGCATTGTTCGAGCGGCTTCCACAAGGGTACGGTTACGCCTTTCCACGACTCCATTTTGTTGTGGTGTTCTAGCAGCAGAATATTGATGCTGAATACCTTTGGATCGAAAGATGTAACATCCTCGGATTTAATTTATCATATTATGGTTAATTAAGTGAAAAATATATATTTAAGTTAAAATTTGAGCAATTATTATGTATTTGGGATATTTAGAAGTTTGTTGCTATTTTAAGAAAATTCGAACTCTGAATCATTTTTATGGAGTATTATGAATTTAAAAGTTATTAATGATAATTTTAAGATTAAATCAGTATTTTATGGAACCGGTTAAGTTGAGGGGTGAAATGTGCAAAAATGATGAAAGTTGAATAAAAAGGGCAAAAGGCTTCATTTTCATCATTTTACTCTCTCTCTACACTCTCTCTCTAGAAATTTCCTCTCTACTTCTCTCTAAGATATCTCACAAACCGATCGTCCGATTTTCGAGAATTATACGTCAACGGAAAGATCTCGAGGAGTACTACAACAATCTGCAAATGGATTTCTGATTTCATACGAATTGAGGTAAGATTCGAATCTTTTAAGTTTATAGTTTCGGTTTTGAAGTAAACTAGAATTCGAATCTGTTGTTTTGTGCAAATTGGAGCTTGTTTTGCTTGAATTATTGCTAGAATATGATAGTATATGCATAATAGAATCGAATCTAGGCATCATACATGATATATCAGTGATTTTAGGCCTTAGAATGATGGATTTAAGTTATAAGGATGAACAGACTCGAATATACCAAGAACAGATTCGAAATGCAAGAACAAACTCGATTTTGGTACTAGATTCGAGTATGTTTTCGAGTGTGTGTCATTAGATTCGAATGGGGGTTCGAATCTACCTTAGATTCGAAGGGTGGGTTCGAATCTATCCCCTAAATTCGAAGGGTGGTTCGAATCTGATGCATGGGTTCGAATCTAATCATGAAAATTCGAGTTTAATGCCAAAAATTGAGAATACTACTCTCTAAACTCGTGTATTTTGAATGAAACTCATAAGCAACACATAAAATGTCATGAGTTATACATAGGACAAGATGTAAACTTGAAATGGGTTCAACTTAATTGTATTATGAATTTGGACAATAGATCATGATGGGGGAAAATATTGCAAAACTTACAAAGTTTGGTTTTATGAAGTTAAACGGTTATTGACACGAAGTATTGTTGTAATTAATATAACAGGTCCCTTGTGGTGTTGTTTAACCCATAGTGGGGTACTTGGTGGATCCGGTTGAAATCTCGAGGAGAAATAAAATTGGTTAACATTTAATTACGCACCCACTGTGAGTACATATGATTTCACATGTTTATATCTGCTTTATGATTGCTTTTGCTTACTCAGACATGTTGCTTCATTTTTCGTTTGGAATTCTACTAACTTGCGTAGATTTAGATGCACATTCTTATTTGATGCATGTCCGTTCGTTTGTTGTGCATCTACGATGGACCGGTGGGTCGCATCTGTTACTCTGATGTTACTGCTCTATATGATGCTGGAGCTGATCCCTCCAGGTCCGGTAGGCAGTATGTCATCCCCGATGTTATGTCTGTCTCAGTAGTATGTTTTAAAGGCCGAGCTTTGGGCTCGTATGAGCGACGGCTCAGGTGTGGTCGTACTTTGTGTACGTGGAGAGTGCACGACGTGTGTCGTCGGTGCTACTCTTGTGGGCATCATAAGGATTTATAAAATGTGTAAATCTGTGTATTCACTAAGCATTCGCTTACGTTTTAGTTGTTGATTTTATTTTACAGGTAAGGGTAAATCAGCTGCCGGACCTTCTAACTAGGTCATTTGGGAAGATTCGGAAGACTTGGTACTATTTCATCAGTAATTTATGTTATAAGACAATGTTGTAATATATTCTGGATGATTGTAATAATTGTAATGGGTGCGTAGACTTAGACTTGGTACCTTATAGCACCATAGGGTGTTTGACACTGTTGCACTACTTTACTTATATATTTTAATGCTTCCGCACTTAATTTAGGTTATCAGATCATTATGTTATTGCATGTTGATGATAAATCCTGGGTGTTTTGTAATTGGTGGTTGTTGTGGCAAGGGTGTCACACGAGATGGTATCAGAGAGTAGTTTGAGATTCAAGTGTCCGTGAGGTCTTGATCTCAAACATTAGGTAATGATATATAGTGGTTTAAGTAATGATCTGAACTAAGATAGGTTATGATCTAGTAATTATAAGAGATTGACTATCATACGGGACAAATAAGTGGTGTCTTTAAACTAATGACATGTTACTAAACAAGTTATATGTTTATATTTTCAGAACATGTCTGGAGGAGGAATGACACCTGAAGAAGCAAGAGAAATGATGTTAGCCTTGATGGCTGAACAGAACAAAATGATACAAGATCAGTTTCGGGCTCGAGATGAGGCCGATGCTAAGAGAAGAGAAGATAAAAGAAAGAACAAAGAAAAAGAAAGGGAGGGAAATAATGAGGAACAAGATGACAACACTGGTCATCTAATAAGCCCAGGGGTTATCGGTTTAAGGATTTTAAAGGAAACGGGGCGGTAGAGTTTAACGGTTTAGGGGATGCTGTTGCCGCACTTGAATGGATAACAGCTACTGAAAGAACATTCCGAATCAGCGATTGTGCTGAGAAGGATATGGTTCGGTATGCTACAGCAATGTTCACGAATGATGCGATCATGTGGTGGAACGCTATGGTGAATGCGTTGACATTGGAGAAGGTTTCTGTTATGTCTTGGGCTGAGTTCAAAGACTTATTCACTCAGCAATACTGTCCGGTTGATGAGCGCCGGAGGTTGGAAGCAAAGTTTATGGCACCTATGCAGGGGACTAAGACGGTGTCCCAATATGCTGTAGAATTCACGAGGCTGAGCCTGTTTGCGCCTCATCAGGTGGACACTGAAGAAAGAAAAGTGACCAGATTCGAGGCGGGTCTGGATATTGAGATAAGGAGGGTTATGAGCAACGTCCGCTACCCTACATTTGCTGGCTTACTTGAGGCTTCCAGGAATGTAGAGCAGATTTATATTATGTCGGGCTATTCGATTGGGTCTACTGCTGCTTCCACTAACCCAGCACAGCCGTCACCGCCGAAACGCCAACGGGAGGGAGGATACTCGGGATCTTCCCGGTCTTCACAGTACTCACCTCAGCAGTCGTATCGTCGATCATCTGGTTCTTCCGATCGTGGTCGTGCTCGTGCCTACTCCATCAACACCGAGCCGCGATATTGTAATAGGTGTCACTTGGAACACTTCGACAAGTGCACCAATGGACGTGCTTGTTTTTGTTGTGGTGAGTTGGGACATTTTCAGAGTGAATGCCCAAGGAGGGGAGATGCTTGCCATAAGTGTGGTGTATGGGGACACTACAGTAGGAATTGCAGAAAGAACGATCCAGCTGCTGCTGCTCCATCTACAACTCGATCTTCGGGAGGTTCAAGCGGTGGTTCAGTTAACCGAGGCCGGGGTCAGTCTCAAAGGGCACCTGCTCGTGCTTTTCAGATAACTGCAGAGGAGGCAAGGGAAAATCTGGAAGTCGTTACGGGAACGTTCATAGTTAACTCTATGCCAGCACGAGTTTTATTTGATTCGGGTGCCAATAGATCGTTTGTTTCTACTATGTTTGCACAAAGACTTGCCATGCCACTATCTAGATTATCTGCTGTTCTTGACATAGAAACTGCTAGCAACACTTTAGTCAAAGTAGATCATGTCTACCGTAACTGCACGTTAGTAATTGAAGATGTAGTCTTCAATTTGGACTTGATCCCTATTGAGTTCAGTGAGTTTGACGTGATAGTCGGGATGGACTGGTTGATTGTGAATGAAGCCCATATAGTGTGTAAGAGCCGAATGATAAAGATAACTACTCCGGAGGGGCGTGAGATTTGCATTTACGGGGATAGGAGAAGTGGGGATCTGTGCTTACTGACCATTGCAAAAGCTCGAAAGCTTGTTGCAAAGGGGTGTGACGCCTACCTGGCATATGCTATTGATGCCAAGGCTGAGAAGAGAACTTTGGCCGACGTGCCTGTTGTTTCACAGTTTCCGGATGTGTTTCCGGAAGACTTGTCTGGCGTGCCGCCTGAAAGACAAGTAGAATTTAAGATTGACTTGATCCCTGGAGCTGCGCCGGTAGCTCGTTCTCCTTATCGCCTTGCCCCAACCGAAATGAAAGAGATGATGACACAACTTCAGGAATTATTGGACAAGGGCTTCATTCGGCCAAGTTCATCGCCATGGGGAGCCCCGGTATTGTTTGTAAAAAAGAAAGATGGCACGATGAGGATGTGCATAGATTACGGGGAGTTGAATAAGCTGACGATCAAGAACAAGTATCCATTGCCACGGATAGACGATTTATTTGATCAGTTACACGGGGCTAGTGTATTTTCTAAGATTGATCTGAGATCAGGATATCATCAATTGAAAGTAAGAGAAGAAGATGTACCGAAGACAGCTTTCAAAACTCGGTATGGGCATTACGAGTTTCTGGTCATGCCTTTCGGATTAACTAACGCCCCAGCTGTCTTTATGGACTTAATGAATAGGGTTTGTAGACCGATGTTGGATAAATCGGTGATAGTGTTTATTGATGACATTCTGGTCTACTCTAAGTCTGAAGCTGAGCATGCTGAACATTTAAAAGAACTGCTAGAGTTGTTAAGAAAAGAAAGGTTGTATGCCAAGTTCTCAAAGTGTGAGTTTTGGCTGCAACAGATTCAGTTTTTAGGACATGTGATATCTGGAGCTGGGATTTCGGTAGATCCAGCTAAGGTAGAAGCAATAAAGAACTGGGAGCCGCCTCAATCAGCTACCGAAGTTAGAAGTTTTCTTGGACTGGCAGGGTATTATCGGAGATTTATTAAGGATTTCTCGAAAATTGCAGTTCCTTTAACTGCATTAACCAAGAAGAATGCACCGTTTATATGGGAAGCTGTGCAACAGGAGGCCTTTGAGGTTCTGAAGGAAGCGTTAAGCGAGGCTCCGATACTTGCCTTACCTGAAGGCAATGATGACTTTGTAGTTTATACTGATGCTTCGAGGTTAGGGTTAGGCGCTGTACTGATGCAGCGTGGGAAGGTTATAGCGTATGCTTCAAGACAGTTGAAACAGCATGAGAAGAATTATTCGACTCATGATCTGGAATTGACCGCAGTAACATTTGCTTTGAAATTATGGAGGCACTACCTGTACGGTACTAAGTGTCAACTTTACACGGACCATAAAAGCTTGAAGTATATCTTTAATCAGAAGGAACTTAATATGAGACAATGTAGGTCTATGGAGCTTATTAAAGACTACGATTGTGAGATACTTTATCACCCCGGAAAGGCTAATGTGGTAGCCGATGCCTTGAGCCGGAAAGCTTATGCTAAGGATTTTTGCTATATGATGACATCTACTATGTTAACGTCTATGATCATTGACGATGTCAAAGCTGCCCAAGTAGAAGCCTTGAAAAAGGAAAATGTCGGTGCTGAGGATATTAGAGTACAGATTAAGAACATGGAAACTAGTGAGTCGGGGTTGAAAGGAATTTATGGAAGGATTTGGGTGCCGAAGTATGGTGGTATGAGAAATGTGATCATCGAAGAGGCACATCAATCTAAGTTTTCTGTACATCCCGGGAGCACAAAGATGTACAATGACTTAAAAGCAGATTTTTGGTGGCCGGGATTGAAAAAGGACATAGGGCAGTATGTAGAAAGATGTCGAACTTGTCGGTTGGTGAAAGCTGAACATCAGCAACCGTACGGCAGTATGCAACCGCTTCCTATTCCGGAATGGAAGTGGGAGCACGTTACTATGGATTTTGTTACAAAGCTGCCGAAGACTAAGCGACAGCATGATGCAGTTTGGGTAATAGTGGATCGGTTAACTAAGTCAGCTCACTTTATTCCGATTCGTGAAAGTTATTCATTGGAGAAGTTAGCTCAGATCTATATGGACGAGATCGTTGCTAGGCATGGAGTGCCTAAGTCCATAGAGTCGGATAGAGATAGCCGATTTACTTCGAACTTCTGGTCGGCTTTACAAGAGGGGTTGGGAACAAGGATCGCAATGAGTACGGCCTATCGTCCGCAAACCGATGGCCAAAGTGAACGAACAATCCTCACCTTGAAGGATATGATGAGATCATGTATACTGGATCTCGGTGGCAATTGGGATGATCATTTGCCACTAATAGAGTTCTCGTACAATAACAGCTACCACGCGACAATCAAGAAAGCACCGTTTGAAGCATTATATGGAAGGAGATGTAGGACTCTTACATGTTGGAGAGAAATGGGTGAAACTCCAATCGCTGGGCCGGCCTTGCTTCAAGAAACAAATGAGAAAATACAGTTGATCAGGCAGAACATGAAGGCGGCCCAGGACCGACAGAAAAGTTATTATGACAGGAGGCACAAACCGATCAACTTTGAAGTAAATGACTGGGTTTATCTGAAAGTATCACCCATGAGGGGTGTTACTCGTTTTGTGAAGAGGGGCAAGTTGGCTCCGAGATTTGTTGGTCCCTTTAAGATAATAGAAAAAGTTGGAAATCAATCGTATCGCCTAGAGTTGCCTGAAGAGATCAGGCATACATCCAGTATTTCACGTTGAGAATCTCCGAAAATCATTTAACACTGGAAATGAGGATTGGGCAGACCACACAGTGCTGCAAGTTGATGAAAGGCTTCGATATGTGGAGGAGCCGGAATGTGTATTGGATACTAAGATGAAGAAGTTGAGGAGCAAAGAGATAGAAATGGTGCTTATACGTTGGAAGCATCATAAGGGAGCAAATCATACATGGGAACCTAAGACAGAAATGTTAAGAAAGTATCCGAAACTGTTTGAATCCGAGTAACTTCGAAGACGAAGTTGAGCGTGGTGGAGCCCATGCTGTAACATCCTCGGATTTAATTTATCATATTATGGTTAATTAAGTGAAAAATATATATTTAAGTTAAAATTTGAGCAATTATTATGTATTTGAGATATTTATAAGTTTGTTGTTATTTTAAGAAAATTCGAACTCTGAATCATTTTTATGGAGTATTATGAATTTAAAAGTTATTAATGATAATTTTAAGATTAAATCAGTATTTTATGGAACCGGTTAAGTTGAGGGGTGAAATGCGCAAAAAATGATGAAAGTTGAATAAAAAGGGCAAAAGGCTTCATTTTCACCATTTTACTCTCTCTCTACACTCTCTCTCTAGAAATTTCCTCTCTACTTCTCTCTAAGATATCTCACAAACCGACCGTCCGATTTTCGAGAATTATACGTCAATGGAAAGATCTCGAGGAGTACTACAACAATCTGCAAACGGATTTCTGATTTCATACGAATTGAGGTAAGATTCGAATCTTTTAAGTTTATAGTTTCGGTTTTGAAGTAAACTAGAATTCGAATCTGTTGTTTTGTGCAAATTGGAGCTTGTTTTGCTTGAATTATTGCTAGAATATGATAGTATATGCATAATAGAATCGAATCTAGGCATCATACATGATATATCAGTGATTTTAGGCCTTAGAATGATGGATTTAAGTTATAAGGATGAACAGACTCGAATATACCAAGAACATATTCGAAATGCAAGAACAAACTCGATTTTGGTACTTGATTCGAGTATGTTTTCGAGTGTGTGTCATTAGATTTGAATGGGGGTTCGAATCTACCTTAGATTCGAAGGGTGGGTTCGAATCTATCCCCTAAATTCGAAGGGTGGTTCGAATATGATGCATGGGTTCGAATCTAATCATGAAAATTCGAGTTTAATGCCAAAAATTGAGAATACTACTCTCTAAACTCGTGTATTTTGAATGAAACTCATAAGCAACACATAAAATGTCATGAGTTATACATAGGACAAGATGTAAACTTGAAATGGGTTCAACTTAATTGTATTATGAATTTGGACAATAGATCATGATGGGGGAAAATATTGCAAAACTTACAAAGTTTGGTTTTATGAAGTTAAACGGTTATTGACACGAAGTATTGTTGTAATTAATATAACAGGTCCCTTGTGGTGTTGTTTAACCCATAGTGGGGTACTTGGTGGATCCGGTTGAAATCCCGAGGAGAAATAAAATTGGTTAACATTTAATTACGCACCCACTGTGAGTACATATGATTTCACATGTTTATATCTGCTTTATGATTGCTTTTGCTTACTGAGACATGTTGCTTCATTTTTCGTTTGGAATTCTACTAACTTGCGTAGATTTAGATGCACATTCTTATTTGATGCATGTCCGTTCGTTTGTTGTGCATCTACGATGGACCGGTGGGTCGCATCTGTTACTCTGATGTTACTGCTCTATATGATGCTGGAGCTGATCCCTCCAGGTCCGGTAGGCAGTATGTCATCCCCGATGTTATGTCTGTCTCAGTAGTATGTTTTAAAGGCCGAGCTTTGGGCTCGTATGAGCGACGGCTCAGGTGTGGTCGTACTTTGTGTACGTGGAGAGTGCACGACGTGTGTCGTCGGTGCTACTCTTGTGGGCATCATAAGGATTTATAAAATGTGTAAATCTGTGTATTCACTAAGCATTCGCTTACGTTTTAGTTGTTGATTTTATTTTACAGGTAAGGGTAAATCAGCTGCCGGACCTTCTAACTAGGTCATTTGGGAAGATTCGGAAGACTTGGTACTATTTCATCGGTAATTTATGTTATAAGACAATGTTGTAATATATTCTGGATGATTGTAATAATTGTAATGGGTGCGTAGACTTAGACTTGGTACCTTATAGCACCATAGGGTGTTTGACACTGTTGCACTACTTTACTTATATATTTTAATGCTTCCGCACTTAATTTAGGTTATCAGATCATTATGTTATTGCATGTTGATGATAAATCCTGGGTGTTTTGTAATTGGTGGTTGTTGTGGCAAGGGTGTCACAAAAGAAGCCCTCAACTACCGAATTCTTGAACTCCGTGCCATTATCGGATCTGAATGATTGAACTGACAGCTGTTGTTGGGTCTCGACACTCTTTATAAAATCTTTGATTTCTTGAGCTGTCTCATACTTGGATTGCAAGAACCTGACCCAGGTATATCGTGAGTAGTCATCTACGATAACCAACACATATCGCTTTCCATTTATGCTTTGGGTCCGCATCAGTCCGCATAAATCCATGTGAAGTAACTCCAATACTCTTTTCGTTGATAGTTCGGGTTTTGGTTTGTGAGATGATCGTTTCATCTTTCCTTTTCTCACAAGCTCCATAAAGATGGTCTTTTTCATAACGCAATTCAGGAAGACCTTTGACCAGTTGTTTCGCAGCCAGCTTGTTGATATTGTCAAAGTTCAAGTGGGATAACCTTCGATGCCACAACCAAGAGTCTTTTGAAGAGGCTTTTGATAAGAGGCAAATGCTATCCTTTACTATGAGTTTGGCTACGTCTATGGTGTAAAGGTTAGAGTTACGGGAACCAGATAAGATTTTTTTTCCATCCACACTCGTTACACTGTAGTTCTTAGCCCTAAACATTACCTCTAGTCCTTTATCACAGAGCTGTCCTATGCTAAATAGATTATGCGATAATCCCACAACATAGTCAACATCCTTGATGACCAGATTATTTAGAACTAAGTCCCCGTATCCTTTTATATGAGCCTGATGGTTGTTCCTGAATTTTACCGTCCCACAATATTATTCAACTACGTTGGACAGCAATTCTCTTCTCTCAATCATATGCTTGGAGCAACCCGAATCCATATACCAGATGGATTTAGCCTGAAAGACAAATAAATTCATATAATGAAAAACTATATGCATTCAAACACATCCATCTTTTATTTACAATCAAACCGTGTTCTGAACCGAGATGTTCATAAAACATGATGAGTTAAGACCGGGTCCTGAGCTGTGTGCACAGAAGCCAAACGTGTCGGTTTAAGCACAACCTACAAGCAGAAGAACGAGACCTAGTCTATAGTAACTAGAACCCAATTAATTGAAGAACGGGTCTTGATCAGAAGTAACCAAGAACCATCTGCATAAAGATCACACAACTTTGGGTACCCATCTCAATATGGGTCCCTTTTTGTTAGGAGTTCCAGATGTATATGGCACGTGTGCAGTATTAGGAACCCATTTAGCATTTATGTGTGGTCCGGATGCATAGCCCTTTGGAATCCATTGAAGATTGGATTTATTAGGCTTTGGAACCTTAGGCGATGAAATTACCTTCGGTTTTTGACTTTTTGAGACCTTTTTGACCTTTGCTTTGGTTTTGGGCCTCGGCAACGGACAAGTCTCATTTTTATTTGTGGCTGATGATGCAACATTTTTTATTTTCTTTTTCCGAATTCTTTTAACAGGATATGGCACATAAGCATTCATTTCAGGAACGTGACGTCTAAAACGAGTTGGACATAAATTAAACAAGTCACTGAATGAAATTCCTATCTCTAGAAACATTCCTATCTCTAGAAACAAATTCACTTGGCATTATAGCCTTCTTCACAAAAAAAACTTGAAAAATCCAGCATGGAGGTTTTAGGAACTCTTCTTACATAATCTGTAGGAACAAAACGATTAGAGTCAGTATGCATGGAAGATTTAGACTTTGCAGAACTTTCTTATTGTTGGTGAGTGGGTTTCTTAAAAGACTTGGATTGGATCTGAGTCTTTTTAGAAACCTCATTTTTAAACGGTTTTGAGCACTCACCTTTATAAATGATAGAAGAATTTTCAGCTTTAGTCTTACCTTTGTTGGATGACACACATGGGATTTTGGTGGTATGAGAAACTGTTTGTTCTTTTGAAAAATCTTTCAATGTTTGAGAGACCATGTCAAATTTTTCTTCGTAGACATTTAATTCCACAGATTGTTGAAAAATTTGATTTACCAATTTTTCTTCGCTCTTAAGAAGAGCTTCTTGAAGATCAAGAGCTTTCTTTTGAGACGACTTCAATTCCTTTTCTAAAACAGTAATTTGATGTTGAAGAACTTTTGTAGGAATATAAAGTCGAGGAATTGGTTTTACAGGTTCTGCTTTCATTTCAGCATCTAAATAACTTGACAAAAAGTCTTCCTCTAAAGTGGGTACTCTAGATAGATAACTCTCGTTAAGTTCTTCATATTGAAAAGATATTTCTTTTTCTTTGTTTTCAACACGTTTCTCATCCTTTTGGTTTAAAACTTCTTTTGATGACTCAAAAAAGAAAGATTTAAGTCCAGCTCCCATATAGTTCATATCATAAATTAAAGGTAAAACTTTGAGCCTTTTCCAAATATTTAGGATTTTTAAAACCGACTCCTTGTTTAGAATGGTAAAACCTAGTTTCTTTGGGCTGATTCAAGTGAATATTTTGTTCAGTTTGATCCCTTTTTAGAAATGCATCATAAGGGTCTTTATTCGTGAGTACAAACTTATTCTTTCTTCTTCTATCATTTTATATTTTTCTAAACTGTCTATATTTTCCATACTTACTGTCCCTAATTGTTTTGAAAGTACAGATATTTCTTCTTTTAAAGAGAGTTTTTCATTAGACAACCTATCCATACAAGATTCAAGGTATACATTCCTATCCTGAACATCTACTTTTTCGATTAGCATCTGTTTTATTACATTGTGATTAGTTAACCACTTTGATTGATATAATTCAGACGACTCTTTTAAAGTTTGAGCTAGATGTTCAGCCTGCACACACTTTTCAGTTTCAGCATTTAACCTAGTTTCTATATCAAGTATGTGTGTGTGCAATGTACATTCAGTATTTACAGATAAATTATTTACATGCTCTTGAACGTAACAGGAATACACATCTTGTGTCTCTGAACCGGATGAAGAACATTCGGGATCGTCAGATTTAGCCATCAGACATGCTGGTGCATTTGTCAATGTCTCCCCTTCATCAGCACTGTCTGAATCTGAAGTTGTGGAAGTTGCATAGTGATCCAACCCCAGACGATCAACCATATAGCAATTCTTGCCCTTATCATCCTCCTCGTCGGTATCTTCAGCATCCCAGTAGTCTTCCTGGGCGACGAGGGCCATGGCATCGGTCCTTTTCTAAGCAGCTTCCAACTTCCGCTCATAGTAGCCTACGTCTCTGTCAAACTTGTTATTGCACTCCCGAGCAAAGTGGCCTGGTTTCCCACATTTGTAACAGACACGCTCCTCGGCGCTTTTCGGTTCTTCGGCTCGCGACCTCTCATCCCATCTTTCAACCGGCCTCTTGTCGGCGCGGCGATGTTCTCGGCTATCATCCCTCCTTCTATCCCGACGATCATTCTCTCTTCTGTCGTCCCTGCGGTCATCCCGACGATCGTCCCTTCGACATATTCTCTCCTGTCATCCCTGCGATCATCACGCCTATCGTCTCGCCTTTCATAACGGCGATCATCTCGATAGTCGCGTCTATCGTCGTACCTCCTCTCATCGCTGTCATCTCTGCGATAGTCATCCCGACGATAATCATCGCGTCGTTCATCTCTCTGGTCATCTGAGTACCTCCGCGGACCGGTGTCACAGCGGAGCTGATTGTTAGTCTTGTGGGAAAAACTTCGTTGTTAGAGACGATTTGTCCACAAGGCGATCTATTCTTGAATAACGGCTTCTTCCTCATCCATTACCTCACGCGGAGGAGAAGCATACCTGTACTGAGACGAAGAGGAACCTTGTGCAAAAGAGGCAGTGGGAATATTCGTGTTAGAGATCAAGGCTAGGGAATCATTGGGTTTGATGCCAGTGTTAGCAGATAGCAGCAAAGATGCGAGTTGATTTGCCATCTGTTTCTGTTGATCCACATCCCCTTGATACATTTTCAGTTCTTTGAAGACGACATTGATCGATACCTAAGGAATATTCAGGACTCGTCGTGTGGCCCGGCATGCAATCTGCCACTCGGGGGCTAAGGCTGAAAAGAACTTGATGTTTATGTCATCCTTGTACTTTTTGATGTGCAGTTTGTTTCACTCATTCAGGACTGCACAGAACCTCGTAAACGTAGCCTGCAGGGACTCCCCGTCTTTCGCACAGAATTCAGTAAACTTAGTCTTAGCTTCCTCTATTTTGGCTTGGTCATCTAGATATGCCCCCAGCATTTGTACCTCTAGCTCGTTCCACGTTTCTTTAGCAGACATCTTGCTTTCCACTCCGACTAAGATATCAGTAGGGAGGGCCTGATAGATCAGATACTCAACCCTCTTATCGGCATGTTGCCTGTCACGCTCGGCGTCATTAGCTGGTTCTCGTTCAACCTTAGATGCGAGAACAAGGGGGTCAGCCTCGGGTCTAGCCGCGATTTCCCGATAGTATATAACGGGGCCCTCAGAGATGGATTGAAGCATTAGGTTTCCAAGGGGTTGCATTCCGACAAATTTGAGGAACCGGAATTTCCATTGTTCATACTCGTCAGGATACAGAACAGGTGGTCTGTTCTCGGATCCAAGTACGAGAGCTTCACGAGACATGGTTGGGGGTGCTGATTGACCAAATAAGATCTTAAAGGTGGAAACTTGAATCGAATGGATTGGACGGTGGATGAATAGTACACTGGATGGTACTGATTCGGATGATGGTTTCTGAGTTCGGATTTAGCCGAATTCGGATGGGTAGCAATTCGGACAGGGGCCAAATTCGGATGAACAATTGGTTCGGATGAATGGCAATGTGGACAGGGATCGAATTCGGAGGAACACTTGGTTTGGATGAATCGCAATGCGGACAGGGACCGAATTCGGACGAACACTTGGTTTCGGACAGGGACCTAATTCGGTTCTTTGAAGCCGGATGAACCGAATTCGGATGAACCGTATTCAGATGAACAGTACGGACTTCGGATGGATGGAGGAACCGAATTCGGATGGTCCGGATTCGGGAAGAAAACCCAGCAGAATCTGAAATCTTTGAAGTTGAAATCCACCTTTTTAGCTCTGATACCAATTGTTGTAATGTATTCCCAGTAGAAATCAGCACATTAATGTTTCTTTTATCAAAAACAAGAAGAATCAAGACTCAATAATTGTGTAATGATGAAGAAGACAAAGACAATGTTGGGAGTAATACAAAAGTGGCGGCTGGAATATTATGTTTCTTTTCAACTGTGTAAAGTTTTACAACCCTAGGAGCCTATTTCTAGGCTCCTTTAATTAACTTTGGAACATTGTCACATTTGGTCCCTTGACTTTTACATAGAAATAAAATACAAAGGAAATAAATACAAGACTAAACAATAAGTAAATAATTATTACAAAATAAGTCCACATGATCGAAATTAAATATCTAACAAATGTTTTATTTTATACAAAAGTATAAAATACACATGTTTAAAAGTGCATTACAATTGACGAGTTCACATCATTTGAAGTTATAACGATAAAAAAAATTATATATCATGCAAAATTATAATATTTAAACAATATGCATATGTGATCTGATGATGCACTTTGAACATGTGCATATTGTATTTTTACATGAAATATAACATTTTTATCATAATAAACTTCAAATTATGTGAATTGTTCAATATTAGTACACTTTTGAACATTTATATATTACATTTTTGCATTAAATAAAATATTTTATTGTAATGAACATGTACATTTAATATGGACTCCGGGACTCCACTCTAATATGGGACTCTATGAAACTTAAATATATATATATACACACACACACACACACATACATACATACGTACGTACGTACGTACATACATACATACATACATACATACATACATACATACATACAGACACACACCTAAACTAACATTCTGTATATGCATATGAGATGTTGCATTAACAAATGCACATGCATATTGCATCACGTGATGAACTTGATCCGATAACTATCAGATGATTATTTAGTTGTACGATATATACAGGTTCCCCATAGAACCTAACTATATATATATATATATATATATATATATATATATATATATATATATATATATATATATATATATATATATAATATGGTTCAAGAGTGTACCACTCGTTATGCAGCGCACCAGAAGGTACCAACTTTAAAAAAACTTTTTTGAATTTTTTTCATAAATATGTTTTAATTAACATTATAAAGATCATATGTAATTTGACATACATTCAATCTCCTATATCATAAAACCTGATGTGAATGTACACTTACATAAATTTGCATTTATGTGAACGTGTATTTATATGATGTGTCATTTCTTGCACTTAGAATTTGTGAGTTTGCGTGAAACTTATATATCATATGTGTCATATTAACTAAAACATGTTTATGGAAAAAAATTCAAAAAAAAATAAATTTAAGTGTGGTACCTTCAGGTGCGCTGCGTAATAGTTGGTACTCACTTGAACATAAATCTATATATATATATATGTGTGTGTGTGTGTGTGTGTGTGTGTGTGTGTGTGTGTGTGTGTGTGTGTTCGAGTGAGTACCAATTATTATACAGCGCACCAGAAGGTACCAATCTTAAAAATGAGTTTTTTGAATTTTTTTTAATAAACATGTTTTAATTAACATTATATAGATGATATATAAAATTTACGCACATTCACACAGTCTACGTGCACGAAATCATGAATGATATAAATGCAAGTTCACATATATGCAAATTTATGTAAGTATAAGTTCACATCAAAAGTTAGGAGATGTGAATGTATGTGAAATTCACATATAATTTTCAAAATGTGGTACTCTCTCGAACCATATTATATATATATATATGTGTGTGTGTGTGTGTGCGCGCGCGCGCGCTATAACAAGTGGAAGTAAATTTTTGAATATCAATTGTTTAATTTGTCTGATTTGAGTTAATAATTTCTTTGATTTAGGCATTATGTTACAAGTTGCACACTTAAAATTTTTTAATTACACTAATGAAATTTTAAAATAATTTACACAACCAAACCTAATCGGGGTTATTACAAATGGGGTACGTTTAGCCCATTTGGTATGATGGGTGAAATGTAAGTGTGAGGTCACGGGTTCGACTTCCGTCTAGAAAAAGTTAGAATTTAGGTGGTGAGTGTAAGTTCTGAAGTCCCCACTTGAGGCAGATTAGGAGCAGAAGTATGCTAGTTTGGCATTAAAAAAAAACTAAACGGGATTATTGAGGAGACTCGTGATACCCATCAATACTAATGTGTCCATATGAGGATGTTGTGATGGAGGAAACAAATGATTAGGGTTTGAACCATAGTTATCGAAATCGCGATCTAAATCGTAGGATCGTACGATCCTACAAGTAGATTTCGATCAGGATCGATCGTAAGTAAGATCGTAGGATCGTTAGTAAGATCGTACGACGATCCGATCCTACATATGGTTTGTTTTCGTAAACAAGATCGTAGGATCATTAGTAAGATCGTACGACGTGTATTTCAAACTTTTTATGGCTTGTGAATGGATGTATGAAAATGACTTTCTTTAGTATTGTCTTTAAAGTTTGAATCCTCTATGAAAATGACTAGCTTTCTTTTGAATGAAGAATTACTTTCTTTATGAACATGATTTTTTTTATGGAAATCACTATCTTTTGTTTATGATACAATACTGTGATCTATAATATTCAATTTCGGTAGGATCTTACGATTTCGATCCGAACCTACGATCTCGATCTTGCAATGATAAAAACGATCCTAGTTAAAATCTTGATCTTAACAACCTTGGTTTGAACAATAGAAAGGGGAACATAACTTGACATTTTTTTTACCATGAAGTCCTTTTTTTCATCCAATTGGTTTTTTAAAAGAAAATAAAAACTACTAAATTATAGTAAATAGAATATAAGGTATCATCGTTTGGTAAATACTTTTCAAAGAAATAGGAAGTCTATTTGTAATGAGCTTGGACTAGTAACGTATTAACCCGTCTCGACTCTCCAAGTGGATGAAAATACAAGACTGGGTACCGTATCAAGTTGTGATATTCGGAATTTGTACCAATGTTTGGTACCGGAAAATCAGGGGTAGTCCAGTTTGGTACCAATGTTCGATGTACATCTTACAATGCATGACGTACACGACATAAATCACCCATTTTGAACCTAAGCTTTTTACGATAACACGTATGATTTGGTTTATTTGTTTGAATCACAAACTTTTTCAAGACAAAAGATTTTTTTATATACTTGTATTTCTTCTTCAAGAGAGTTGGTCAAATTCATGTGTTTGTTGGAATATATTTTGTTGATGTAATACAAAGTCTAGGGTGTGTTTTGTAATTAGTTCATAGTTGTAAAAATGTATCTAAATAGTAGTTTGACTTTCAAATAGAAAAAACAGATCTGACATTCTAATTGTATTCGCACGGAAATCAAGATTTAGGACTACAGTGAAAGCAACAGTTCTCATTCTCCTTTTTGTAATCACTTGCCAATCAATATAATCATTCGGTTAGTTTTAATCTTTCTGTTCTTGATTGATTGTTGATATTGTATTTTGATTATTAGGAATCTATATTTCACAACTGGTACCAGAGCATCTAGGGGTGAATTTTTGATCTGAAATTGAAATTTCGAACAGTGTTCTTGGATTTTTTTTCGAAAAACCTAATAATCAACAAGGGTTTTTATCCTGTTGATTATAGATTCTGAAATTTGGATCGAAGGAAAAGGATAGGTAGTCGATTCAATTAAATGTAATTTTGTTTTGATTCATCAAACACAGAAAACGATCTAGTGATTTTTCTGAAAATTTAAAAAACCTAAAGTTCTTCACTGTTTTATTGCAAAAGTCATTTTTAGATCTGTTTTTGGACAATACTCTTTTACAAAAAGTGTTTGAAATCAGAATCCTTACCTTCGATTTCAATTTGGTTGAAAATAGCTGTGTTTTACAAATTAAATTGAATTTCAGACTTAAAAATTCTGAAAAACTAAGAAACTCGAATTATTCTATGTTCATGTGAAATTCGAGTTGACTGATATTACCAATCGAGTTGATAAAAAGTTCAAATCGAGTTTGACTTTAGTGTCAATCGAGTTGGACTTTTTATTCATTCGAGTTGACTTGCAATTTTAATCGAGTTGACTTCCATTTGAAACCGAGTTGACTTGCATTGCTAATCGAGTTGACTCTCATGTCATTCGAGTTGAACTGAAATAAGTTCGAGTTGATCCAAAGTTAATTTCATCAAGAAATTAATCACAAGGTATCATTCGAGTTTCACACAAACTCATTCGAGTTTCACAGAAGCTTAATTCGAGTTTCACACAAACTCATTCGAGTTTCACACAAACTCATTCTTTGCCAAGAATGATGAACAACATAGCATTCATGATTTAAAATTGGTTTTGCATATAATTAGGATTTAGGAAAGGGTATAAATTAAATTAGGAATTTAAAAGGCCTGACTTTTCATATCCTTAATTCAGGAAATTCCCAAATTAAAATAATCTCAATTCCCGTTTTTGCGACTCCAGATTTGAGTCACATGTGGGTCCCGAGTACCCTGCCATCTTCGGCTAATCGGTACCGGATACGGGAGATTTTGCTCATCCATAATTTGTACCCATTTTTACTTGATTGATCCCATTTTTTATGATGTCATATCATAATCTTTTAGATTATTTTATTATCAAAATAATGAAAAAAATAAATCAAATAAAGTATGAGATGTCACATCATAAACGAAGATGTGAATAAATTTTGAGACTTAAACTAAAACTTTTGGAAGTAAATGCAAGAAAGAAAATCATATATTAGAGTAAGTTTGAAGTAATTATTCATGCATATTTGGTTTTAAGTAACGATTTACATCAAATCACATGCTTAACCATCAAAAACATCAAACAAGCTATAATCATGTCGATTGTCTTCATGTGTTTTTTTTTTTTTGTTGGATTTGTGAATTGTGTCTTTTTTTATCAACCTGATTCAAATAGGGATGTCTCTTGAACATATTTTTGGTTTGTGATTATTACTGAAAATATCAATGTACAATAAAGTAAATATCGATGTATAACATATCACACTATATGTAACTGGTTGCTGATTAAAATATTGAATATCAAATGACTCGATTTAGAGAAATGAAACAATGACATCTAAACTTGAAATAATTCAGCAAAGGATTAGTGTGCACACAAGGATGAATGACTATGAAGTCTCTACGCTCAAGTCAGCAATGATAGTGAATAAAGTAATTATGTTACCAAAGATATAGAATAAGGATACAACTAAATGAAATTCTAAGGGGGCGTTTGGTTCGCAGATTTTTATTCCTGAGATTTGCATTCTGTGAAAGGATTTGCATTATGTACCATTTTCATTTATCAGGATTTTGTTAAAAAATTTGCATTATCCTTAAGAAAAAATTGGTTAATCTGAAGAATGCAATGCAACTGGGATTTAAAATCCTAAGAGGATGCTGAGTTTTTAAATAACAAAAAATGGTGGGATTTATGAAATCCTGAGATTTTAAATCCTTACTAAAATCTGTGAACCAAACACAGGATTTCAAATGCAAATCCCAGGAAATCCGCAAACCAAACGCCCCCTAGTGTTTTGTTGAGAATGAAATTCTCTGTTGTATCTTTCCAAGAAATCTTTGAAGGATTCGTGATCCTTCTATCGAAAGTTGAAGATTTCAACCTTGGTTCATTGAAACTTCTTTTATTGCATGACATTGACCTTAAACTTACTATGAAGCTTTTCGTAGATGTTAATGTTTTGAGGCTCTAAAGAATTGAACCATGACATTGTAATGCATGTGGGAGTTATAGTGAACATATATATTGCACCACGTGACATAGGCCATTGTAGCAGCTCCATAGTACCATTAAACATCTGTAAGTGATCTTCCTTTATTTATCTACTTCTTTGTTGGTGGCTGGGCGAAGACTGGGGCGGACCTATGTGGTCTTAGGGGATGGCACGTGCCACCGGTCCCCTTCCTAATAACCTCATTTCGTAAATTAAATTTTTTTAAAATTATAATTGTGCAACCGATGATTGTTTAAGTATGCAACTGTACTCTGTACTATTCAATTATTATAATTTTTTAAGTGTACTACTAAATTATAAAATTTTATAACCTCGAATCAAAACAAATAAATTGAAGAGTAAATTACAAATTGGTCCTTGTGGTTTGTTTAAAATTATGGACACAATCCCTTAACTTTTAAAGTTGCATTGACAGTCCCTCAAATTATTGTTTATTTTCATAAATGGCCCCTCCTATTCTTAAATTTTTAAAAATGACTAGAATACCCTTTCACTTTTAATCCCTTGATATTATAATTATTCACTCTTGGTCATTTGGCTAAATTTTTGTATTTTATGTTTAATTAGTTTATTTTAGACTTTATTATTTTACTATTTTTTTATTATAATTAGTTGATTAATTGATTCTGATTTGATCAAATATAGTTAAAACTAAAATTTATTAAATCGTGAAATTAATTATATATTCTCTCTATATTTATATATTCATTAAATTTTTTATTGGGTTCAGTTTTTATTTTTGAATTTATATTTTGAATTTAGCGAATGCACTTTGTCAAGAAATATAACAAAAAACATAAATTTTGATGATAAAGTTAATGTGAAATTTTTAGCCCAATAAAGATAAAATAAAATACAATTTTGACAAAAGGGTATAGATTACCAATTAAGAAGAATTTTAATGTTGTGATCCGTTTTTTTTTTTACAAAAACAACCTTTGATTATTCTTTTGTCGTTCTAAAAATTGAATTTCATGTCTTTTATCGGCTAATAAATTTTATGTTACCTTTTTGGCATAAAAACTTTCACGTTATCTTTATCGTCAAATTTTGCATTTATAATTACCTTTCATGGTAATCTTTTCTTTTAGCAATACTTATTCTTTTTTTTTTTTTGATAAACTTAATAGCATATGCCAAACTTGGTTACATATTTATATATTAATATTAGTCTCTTATATATATATATATATATATATATAGGGGTGGGTTCAATGGAAAACCAATATGCACCTGAAAACTATGGAAACCTACGCAAACCGTCCGATTTGGTGCATTCAATAAAAAACGCGGTGGCATGATCGTAAATAAGGTGATGCATCACGCGGAATTTTGATGCATCACACGGGGAATTTGATGTATTTGTGGTGGTGCAGTGCGGTTTTCACAAGTTTTCAGGTGCATTGTGGTTTTCCATTGAACCTCCCTCTATATCAGGCCCGTCTTTGAGCAGGTGCAGTATGCTCAACCGCACAGGGCCCCAAATAACACAGGGCCTCCAAGAAATTTCAAACCTGCATAGGATTCGAAGACTGGAAAGGTGATTGGAGACCAGGATACGGTGGTGTTGTGGTAGAGGTAGGAGATGAAATAGTAATCCAATATAAATCCTAGATCTATAAATTGCAAAGGAGGTAGAGGAAGAAATCGGTAGTAGTGTGATAAAAGACTATGGTGAAAAGGAGAAATGTTCTTAGCTGGAGCCTGGAGAAGTAAAAGAAAGAAGATGACCGGAGTAATACTTTAGATGAAAGAGATGGAGTAATACTTTAGATGAAAGAGATGACATAAAGAAAAAAAAATTAGAAATAAGGGTAATGTGCATCGGTTTTTGAAGTGTTGGGGCCCTTTATTGTTTTCTAAAATAATACCTTTTTTTTTTAGATTTATTCCATAACAATACTTGTATTATTTCTTTTTTTTTATGTTTTTAATTATTATTATTTTTTGTATTATTATTGTTATTACTAAAATAAACCCATTTGTATATTTTTATAGGTCTCATAGAATGAATAAGCCGATAAAACTATGAAAACTATGGAAACCAATGGAAAACCAATATGCACCTGAAAACTATGGAAACCTACGCAAACCGTCCGATTTGGTGCATTCAATAAAAAACGTGGTGGCATGATCGTAAATAAGGTGATGCATCACACGGGGAATTTGATGCATTTGTGGTGGTGCAGTGGGATTTTCACAAGTTTTCAGGTGCATTGTGGTTTTCCATTGAACCTCCCTATATATATATATATATATATATATATATATATATATATATATATATATATATATATATATATATATATATATATATATATATATATATATATATATATATATATATATATATATATATAGAATCAGGTTCATCAGCGTACCTATGAGATTCCAGCGTACCCTAATGTGAATGATGATTCACATGTATTTTTTTAAATAAACATGTATAAGACAACATTATAAGACTTTTTTTCAAAAGAAGCAACATCATAAATCTTGTGAATGGTAAAAAAAATCATGTGAATGGTCATTCACACCATTCACATGGTGTGAAATGACCATTCACATGAATGACCATTCACATAAATATGCATTGAGCATTCACATAATTTTTAAGGACACAGAAAGTGTGAATGTAGACAGTTGTTACATGTATCTGAACACTCAATTATATCATGCGTTATAACATTAAAATTAAAACTGTGTATGTGAGTCAATAAATTTAAAAAAAAAGTTTGTTAAGGTTGGTCAACGCAGGTAAAGACCTGCGAATGGGTTTGGCAAGCTGATTGCAAGAAGTACCTTTTTGAAACGAAGCTGATCTCATATATATATGTAGTTCATAGTATATATAGAGTACCTAATATTATAGATATATATAATTTAGTACTAATAGATATATATATACAGATATATTAGATATACACACATAGTATATAGATAATAATCAACTACATCTATCTATACAATTATATATCATTTATATTGATAATCTATATACATAGATTACATAGTATACATATACTATATATTCATATTAGTATATATATATCTACATATATATATATATATATCTCTAATATATATATATATATATTCTGATGTAAAAAGAAATCAAAAGTTTTAATTACAAAAAATATCAACCAACTAACACTCGACAAGTCTATCTTGATTAAATCAAATACCTAAAACCCAATAACATTAAAAATCTAGCGAAATTAAACTAAAAAAACATACATGTCTTGATCGAAATTCAATCCAATCATATACGTGAAACATTTTAGTTTTAGAAAATGTTGGTTCAATAAAACTTATTCCATAATAAAAAACGATAAATTAGAATAAACAAATTTTACTTTTTTAATAAAATGAAATGGATACATTGTTCATGTAAGTATATTTTTTATGTTTTTTGAAAGGACAGGGCGAGGCCGAAGACAAACATTAAAATGATATTCATGGTTTTCCACGTATGCACATTTCTCACTATTCAAGAAGATACGAAAAATCTGTATGATAAAGATTAACAATCTACGAAATCTACATATATGACAAAAATTATAAATTTAAGAAATAAAGGAAATTTATGACAACACTAGTTAATTAATAACGACTTGATAATTTTTAAAAATATCAAAGTATTAATAAAATTGTATAAAATTATAGAGAGAGTATATAGTTAATATCATGAATTAATAAATTTAAATTTAATTATATTTGATCAATTCATAATGGGTTTATGTAATAATTAAAATTAAAAATGAAGTAATAAAATAATAAAGTCTTAAATAAAAAAAAACTAAACATAGTACAAAATTTTAGTAGAAGAACTAAAATTAAATAACTATAATATTAAGAGACCAAAAGTGAAAGTGTATATTGGTCATTTTTAAAAAATTAATAGCATGAGGGACTATTTATGAAGCAAACAATGATTTGAGAAACTGTCAATGCAACTTTGAAGGTTGAGGGACCGTTTCTATAATTTTAAACAAACCACAATGACCATTTCTGTAATTTACTATAAATTAAAAGTAGAATGTCTAAATAAGTAAAAAATATATATATAAGTAAACATACCTTTGAAACCTAATCATATAACAAAACCCAAAAACTCAATATTTATCAAAATCCATCAACCCAATACACAATTTTAAAACCCAACATTAATTCTTATACTCAATAATCCAAACCCAATTCTAATATATTAAACCCACAAGTCCAATAACCCAAACACAAGTCTAACATATTAAAACTCAACCTTAATTCATAACACATTTGTTAGTCCGACCAGACAAATTTAGTTACTTAAATTATCAAACCGGTAGAATGACTTAGATCGTGCAACGGGTGACCTCAAATCCTAGGATTCCTAGGTCTGCCACCGAGTGAAGATGATCTTGTTCATGATTACCATCTTGTTCATGATTACCAAGTCTGAAGGACGTTGGAAAAGGTATCAGAGAGGTCTTTGGCTATTTACGATTGTTGACTATAGCCAGGCAACAAGGTGTATTTTGTTAATCACATATTCATTTTGAGTTTATCTTTGTTAGGTTAAATGGATTTCTAACTTGACTATTTTAGTTGTCGTACCATAAACTTTATTGCTTGCTTTTTTACACTGGTTTCACTATAAGTATGTTGAAATCTAACTCCTTTTTATTGTTGTTGTTGTCCTTTATTGGGTGTCATGGAATCTAAATTGGATTTTGTAGTTTTGAGATTTATTTGATTATTATGGAGATGTAATATTTGAATTTTCATGTAAATATCAAATTCAAAAATAGCATATAATCATTTTAAAATTGGAAAATAGAAATTAATTCTTGTGGTTGTGCTAATGGATATTTATTATGATATTAAAAATGAATTCTTATGACATAATGGTAAAAATGATTATAATATTGATATGTCATTTTATGGGGTGTCCGGTAAAGTTGAGTTAGTCGTAATAACCTAGGATTATGAGGGGAAACAAAAGGAATTGTTAGGGGTGTAAATGAGATGTGACAACTTGTGAATTACTTAAAATCGATTCAGGAAAAACTTATTGTCTGACTTGTAAGAAATCACTATACTCCTGAAGAAAGTGTGAAATTGGTGTTAGAGCAAATGTTGGAGCTTGGGAGTGTTCTTCTTCCTCCATATTCTTCTTGAGTTCTTGAGGTATACTCTCAAATCATTTCCGTCATTGATTTTCTATTAATTAAAAAACACCAAATGTAGTTAAAATATGTTTTACAATCTTAAAAAGAAGCTCAATCCAATCATCTTCTTCAATGGAGCTTGAACTCCATTAATGTTTTTCATGGGTTTTTTGTAAAACGGTGATCTATATCAAAATAATCATTGAAATGAGTTTAGAAATAAATTTCCATCATGATTCTAAGATTATATGTGTTTGAGATTTGAGCTTATTTTTTGTTAATTTAACAAAGTTTTTAGAAAAATTAATGTTCTTGGTGTAAAATGTGAATTTGAGGATGAAATTAGTATTTTAGTTGAATTTTGATGTTTAAAATGGGTTTAAAATGTTAGAAATCATATTGGTAATGTTTGTGGAATTTTTCTGAAGTG
The DNA here is from genome assembly GCA_020465985.1 of Centrapalus pauciflorus. Taxonomy (NCBI): domain Eukaryota; kingdom Viridiplantae; phylum Streptophyta; class Magnoliopsida; order Asterales; family Asteraceae; genus Centrapalus; species Centrapalus pauciflorus. The sequence goes on along the minus strand of JAANYP010007686.1, from coordinate 2,765 downwards.
TTGGAATTGATTAATCAAAGTGTTGAATATGTGCTGATTCAAACTTTAAGAGTCTACGATGTTATTTGTTTTTTAAGAGGTTAAATGTCTGAAGTCTAAAAACCACATTTGAAATTAATAGGTGGTCTTAAGATCTGAAATTAAGAGGTGGTCTTAAGATCTGAAATTAAGAGGTGATCTTAAGATTGTTTGTTTTGTAATATAAAACACCAAAAAAATATTACTTTAAAATATTAGTTTAGAGAGTATTTCATATACCCTTCCAAAACTTCATAATATCATATATACTCAACCTAAAAATTTAATATCATATATATCCCTCCTAAACATCTATAATATCATATATACCCAATTTTAATTAATAAAATCACATATATCCCTCTTAAGCATCATTAATATCATATATACCCAAATTCATTAATTTAATTATTTTAAAAACATTTAAAACTCATAATTAATATTGCATATTAATTAATGACCATTATACCCTTACCCATTTATTTTTTCAACTAAACATCAAAATATCATATTTATCTAGCTTAAATTAAAATATCATATCTCTTTTAATAATTTTATATAATTTATTTTTGTAAACTTTACAAAATAAAATTTTCAAACTAAAACAAACTAACATTAAATAAAAATAAAAAAATTGTATCATGTTTTTGCTCGTTTGTAATCAAATCGTATCGTCTTATTATATTTTCTTTTTTTTTTCTACAGTAATCTATATACAATTAACTGATTACATATTATGTTCTTTCTTTTCTTTTTCTTTTAGAATTTTATAGTTGTATCATATTTCCTTTTTTTTAATTTAGTATATATTTTTTGTTTTTCTAATACATTAGTTTCAAATTTTTTTAAGTTTGCATTCATTTTATAACTATTGTTTATTTAGTTTACTTTTTTATATTTTGTCTAGTATATGAGTTATAACTTGTTAACCGATGTAATTAGTTGTGTATATTTTGTGTTAACGATGAGATTATATATAAACAAAAACATAATACAACTTTTGTCTAGTATACTTTTGTCTAGTATATTTTGTTAGTATAAGACGATACGATTTGATTACAAATAAGCAAAAACATAATACAACTTTTTTATTTTTATTTTTAATGTTAATTTGGTTTAGTTTGAATAATTTATTTAGTAAAGTTTACAAAAATAAATTATAAAATTATTAAAAGAGATATGATATTTTAATTTAAGTTGGATAAATATGATATTTTAATTTAAGTTGCATAAATATGATATTTTGAAGTTTAGTTGAAAGAATAAATGAGTAAGGATATAATGGTCATTAATTAATAAGCAATATTAATTATGAGTTTTAAATGTTTTAAAAATAATTAATTTAATAAATTTGGGTATATATGATATTAATGATGTTTAAGAGGGATATATGTGATATTATTAATTAAAATTGGGTATATATTATATTATGATGTTTAGGAGGGATATATATGCTATTAAAATTTTATGTTGGATATATATGATATTATGAAGTTTTAGAAGGGTATATATGAAATTATCCCAAAATATTATATCTAATTAATTATATGTAGGTCCCGAGAGGTTCCCAAAGTATATAGCTTTAAGATGTAGAGGGGGGGTGAATACAGCTATTTACAAACTACACACTATTTTATCAATGTTTGTATGTATTATCAACAATTTGTTAATTACAAACAAGCTTGAATGCGGAATAGTTCAAGCTGAGATGACAGATACAACAGTATGTTCACTAGTCTAAGACAAACTCAAACTAGTATACAATGAATACACTCACTAAGAAGCACTCACTGTGTTTACAAGACTTAAGGGAACAGCTTATGTAAAACAGCTTAGACACACAGATACTGATTTACACAGAAGGCTTGCATGCATGAAAATCACACTTGCACGTTCACTCTTGGTTTCAGCACTTAGCTTTCTTCACACCTCTTTCTGGCCTTAGAAGCTTTCTTTTATACCCACTCAGAGGATCTAAGAGAAACATCTTCATTGGACGGAATGAAAAAGGAGAAGTCTTGTTGAAAAGACAACATAACCTTTTCTGCACTTTTCTGAAAAGCAGACTTGTCTTCACATGTGCAGAACTTTTGTCTTTTTACTTTGTCTCTGTGTGCATTGCCTTTAACTAATTTGGCTAATGTCAACTTTGCGTCTTTCTTCCTTGTAAAGGGCCTATTTTGATTTATAGAAAAAGGTCTGTCACCCTCTTTCAAATAACCTTTTGTCTTCATGTTACAGAACAGCTTGGGCAGGCTGAGCAGTTCTGTTTTCCACTTTGTCTTCGACTTTGTAAACTGATCTTGTAATAAAAAACAATACATGATGACTTGGAAACATATTCCATAAAGTGTTTAGCCTGTTCACAAAGAACAGGTTCTGTTCACAAAGAACAGAACACTTTAAAATTGCCCAAGCTGCTCAATAGTGTAGAGCAGCGTAGACAGTTTATGTCCAGCCTGTTCAGCAGACAGAGCAGCTTGGACAAACTGTCTTAGTTGCAACACATGCAACATATAGAACAGCTTTAGACTGATATTGCAAATCATTTTCAGGTTTCAATAAGACATATAACAGGCCCTAAATTCAACCTTCAAATGCATCAACAGGTTTGATTATAAATCTCCCCCTCAGATGTAGAACAGGTTTGACTGAGGCCTTTTTGTGCCTAACAATCTCCCCCTATTTGCAATAACCAGTCTAAGCTGGTCTTATCAAAAATCACTATATATTTTTACAATACATTT